>JBAMJR010000096.1:415000-447500 GCA_038501785.1 Myoxocephalus aenaeus
TGTCCTCTGTCCTCTGTCCTCTGTCCTGACCTACTCTGTCCTCTGTCCTGACCTCCTCTGTCCTCTGTCCTCTGTCCTGACCCACTCTGTCCTCTGTCCTCTGTCCTCTTTCCTCTGTCCTGACCTCCTCTGTCCTCTGTCCTGACCTCCTCTGTCCTCTTTCCTCTGTCCTGACCTACTCTGTCCTCTTTCCTCTGTCCTGACCCACTCTGTCCTCTTTCCTCTGTCCTGACCCACTCTGTCCTCTGTCCTCTGTCCTCTTTCCTCTGTCCTGACCCACTCTGTCCTCTGTCCTCTGTCCTCTTTCCTCTGTCCTGACCTCCTCTGTCCTCTGTCCTCTGTCCTCTGTCCTCTTTCCTCTGTCCTGACCCACTCTGTCCTCTTTCCTCTGTCCTGACCCACTCTGTCCTCTGTCCTCTGTCCTCTTTCCTCTGTCCTGACCCACTCTGTCCTCTGTCCTCTGTCCTCTTTCCTCTGTCCTGACCTCCTCTGTCCTCTGTCCTCTGTCCTCTGTCCTCTTTCCTCTGTCCTGACCCACTCTGTCCTCTGTCCTCTTTCCTCTGTCCTGACCTCCTCTGTCCTCTGTCCTGACCTACTCTGTCCTCTGTCCTGACCTCCTCTGTCCTCTGTCCTGACCTACTCTGTCCTCTGTCCTGACCTCCTCTGTCCTCTGTCCTGACCCACTCTGTCCTCTTTCCTCTGTCCTGACCCACTCTGTCCTCTGTCCTCCCTGCAGCTGTTCGAGGTGAACCAGACTCTGGCCACGTCCGGCGCGTATGACTGGGAGTTCTTCTCCGTGGGACCGTACCACTTCCTGGCGGTCGCCAACACCTTCGACGGCCAGACCACCACCATCAGCTCCACCGTGTATGTCTGGCTGGACGGAGGCTTCCAGCCCTTCCAGAGCATCCCGGTCAGTGTCTGTTGTCCTTGAGTGAGTCTCTACTTGTACAGGCGAGTCTCTACCTGACCAGGTGAGTCTCTACCTGACCAGGTGAGTCTCTACTTGTACAGGCGAGTCTCTACCTGACCAGGCGAGTCTCTACCTGACCAGGTGAGTCTCCACCTGACCAGGTGAGTCTCCACCTGACCAGGTGAGTCTCTATCTGACCAGATGAGTCTCTACCTGTACAGGCGAGTCTCTACCTGACCAGGCGAGTCTCTACCTGACCAGGCGAGTCTCTACCTGACCAGGTGAGTCTCCACCTGACCAGGTGAGTCTCCACCTGACCAGGTGAGTCTCTACCTGTACAGGCGAGTCTCTACCTGACCAGGTGAGTCTCCACCTGACCAGGTGTGTAGAAGCCATTATATGATTTGTGTTTTACCTGTCTGTTTGATCTGGTTGATTCGTTATGTTTTGATGACGCAATGATGTCAGGGGGCGTCAACGTTATATATAGAAGTCACCTGAGTGCAGGCAGGTGTGTTTTGTTTAGAGAGCGGAAGGGGAACCTATTTTTAACCGCATAAAGATCGCCTTAAGAACGCATAAAGAACGCATAAAGAAAGCATACAGAACGCATAAAGAACGCATTAAGACCGTATTTAGATACAAAGCAGGTTTTTTCTGTTCAAGAGGAGTTTTCATTTATTTTTCTGTCATACAATAAAAGGATATGAAGTGACACTACGAAAATGCGCGTTATTTTACCGACCGCTCCTACAATAAGTTAAAAATAGCCCATCTGAACGCCAGTCCACGTGGAAAAGAGTGAAGGAGCCCGGAGTCGCTGTCGTTTGGATTGATCTGGACTGCAGCCAGAATCAGAATCACCGGTACCGTGAGTAACGCGCGGATGCGCTGTTTCTGAAGCTGGTTACGACCAAACATGAACACAAAGGAAACTAAAGAAGTGTTTGGTGAGCCGACAAATTAATCCATAAACTGCCTATAAATTACGAAATCAATGAACCTATAGGCGGCAGGACACCGCGGATCAATATCGCCGCACGGAAACTGAAACAAAGCACGGCCGTGCGCATGAAAGAATATAAATAAATAAAGAAGTAACCGAAATACTAACGAATATTCCAACAAAACCTGTCGGATTTATTTGGAAAAAATACGTACAAACGAATATTAAAGGCTGAGAACGAAAACTGAAATAATGGCGGAAGGAAGTGAATCGGGAGTCATTGAAGCCAGTATGACTGAGTTGAACGCAGCGCAACAGAGGAAAACGTTTAAATCGCTCAGCGCAACACGTAGAGGGAAACTCTCACACTGTACACGGAAAATGAATGAAATAAAGACAATGATGAGAGAGGGTGCTGATGTTGACAATGTGAATAAAGCTGCAAATGACTTTCTAAGACTGCTGGATGAATTTAAAGGGTCTCATGATTCGGTTCAGTTACTGCTGCCTGAGGATGTGAGAATGAATGAAAACCTGGACTGGTTAGAGCCCAAAATGGCTGATTATGATATGTTTATGTCTGAGGTGGATCAATGGATAAAATCTCAGCCTGACCCACAGACTCTTGTGGAGGCTGGGGACAGTGTCTCACAGACTGGCTCAAGGAGTTCTAAAGGTTCCAAAGGTTCAAAATCCTCATCCGTGGTTTCAGCACGCATGAAACTAGCTGCAGACAAAGCTGCTCTGCAGGCCAGAGCTGAAGTTCTTAAAACGAAACATGAACTGGAAACGGAAAAGCATCAACTGAGTTTAAAAATGGAATCCCTGGACTTGGAAGCAAATATTGCTGAGGCGGATGCAAGGCTAAAGGTTCTAGATGCATTTGAAAGTGATGAAGTATCAGAATCTGGAAAAGAAAGGGAAGAACAAATAAATGCATCTGACAAAACGGAAGGAAGCCTAGCACATCTGGAGTTTGCACGGATAGGAACCATACCTAAGACACCCTTACAGAGCCTGATGTACACTCGACACCGACCACCAACTGGAACCACAGAAGAGCCTGAACAACCACCAAGGGCTCCAACAAACCCTCACACACGCAGAGCTGTGGTTTCTGATGGACCACGCAGACGAGGTGAATCCACTCCCAGAAGTGAAATAGCTCAGAGCATCGATCTCACAAACATTATACAAAGACAGACGGATTTAACGGACCTGCTAGTGATACAGCAGAAAGAATCTAAACTCCCAAGAAGGGAAGTGCTGGTGTTTGACGGCAATCCTCTCACTTTCAGGCCATTTATGAAGGCTTTTAAGCACAACATCGAGGACAAAACCAAAAGCAACGAAGATCGACTGTACTTCCTGGAACAGTATACTGTTGGACAGCCAAAAGAACTAGTTCAAAGCTGCTTTCACATGAATGTCACAACTGGTTACGAGGAAGCAAAGCGCCTACTTAAATATCACTTTGGCGATGATTTCAAGGTCATATCTGCGTACGTCGAAAAGGCCTTGAACTGGAACCAAATACGTACAGATGATGGAAAGGCACTTCATAGCTACGCCCTCTATCTGAGAGGCTGTGGTAATGCAGTTGAGGGCTCTGCATACATGTCAGAGCTGGACTCACCCTCTAACATGAAAAGACTTGTTTTCAAACTCCCATTTAAACTTCGAGAGAAATGGCGATCTGCTGTATGTGATATCACTGAAAGAACACAGCAGAGACCTAAATTCCATGACCTTGTTCTGTTTATGGAAAGGCAGGTCAGAATCATTCAAGATCCCGTCTTCGGGGATATACAGGACGCTGCCGGAAGCACAAGTGAAAGAACATCTAAAAGAGACTCGCAGTATACGAGGCCTAGCAGCAAGAAAAGCTTTGCTACGACTGTTGTGCCCAAGACAGAAAGCTACAAGAACACCAATGCACGGGACAGGGCAGACAGGCCAGAGGGCATCCGTACAGCCATGGACGCTTTCGTCAAGCCTTGTGCTTTTTGTAAAGGAGATCATGTGATGGAAACATGTGAAAGAATAACAAAGATTCCCCACGAGGAGAAAGTCGAGCTGCTAAAGAAACATGGACTCTGCTTTGCCTGCTTGGTCAAAGGTCACATGAGCAAAGATTGCAAGAAACGTCTCACGTGTCGTTCCTGTGAGAAGAAACACCCCACTGTCTTGCATATAGAGAACTTTACTCCAGGAAATACCAAGCCAGCATCTAAGCAGGATTCAGACACCAGGAGCAATTACATTGCTAAAGTTTCATCGGCGGCACAAATTGCTATGGTCTCATCAGCAGCACAAACAGGGGACAGAACCACAGACTACAAGTTAGCAGTAGTACCTGTAAAGATAAAGGCACATAAAGGCAGCTGTTTGATAGAAACCTATGCGTTTCTAGACCCTGGAAGCACTGCTACCTTTGTCACGGAGAAACTGATGGAACAGTTGTCTGTCAGAGGAAAGAAAATAGAGATCTTACTCCGAACGATGGGTCATGAAAAGCCTGTGAGAACCCATGCAATAAGAGGACTGGAAGTATGTAGCCTGGATGGTAACCGCTTCATAGGGCTTCCTGAAGTCTTCACACAAAATGCCATTCCTGTCAGTCAAGAGAACATTCCGACAGAAATGGACATAAAAGGATGGTCTTATCTAAAGGAGGTCCACTTAAGGCCCGTCAAGGCAGAAGTAGGCATATTGATCGGCGCAAATGTCCCAAAGGCCATGGAGCCACTGAAAGTGATCAATAGCCAAGGAGAGGGGCCCTACGCAGTCCTAACAAGCTTAGGTTGGACTATAAATGGACCGCTCTGCAGTACTGCACCTATGGATGAGCATGGTCGACCACAGATAACGTCCAACAGAATATCAGTGGTCAAGCTGGAAGAGCTCCTTATACGCCAATACAACCAGGACTTTTCAGAGTTGGCCTACAATGGAAAAACAAGAACACTCATTTGAAGACAAGAAATTCTTGCATGTGATGAACAGCTCGGTCAAAAAGAAAGATGGCCACTATGAAATACGACTTCCGTTCCGTCAGGATAACATCAGCCTGCCAAACAACAGGAAGGTGGCGGAACAAAGAGTACTAGGTCTTGCCCGCAGATTCCAGAAGGATGAAGCCTTTCGGAAAGACTATAATGGCTTCATGAGTGATGTCTTGAGAAAAGGGCATGCAGAAAGAGTGCCAGAGGAACAACTTCCCCGGAAAGATGGAAGACTGTGGTACATTCCTCACCATGGTGTCTACCACAAAAGAAAAAGGACAATCCGGGTGGTGTTCGATTGTACCTCTTCATTCCAAGGAACTTCCCTAAATTGTGAGCTGCTGCAGGGTCCTGACCTTACGAACACCTTGTTGGGTGTACTCCTCAGATTCCGACAGGAGCCAGTAGCAGTGATGGGGGACATAGAAGGAATGTTCCATCAAGTAAGAATACCTGAAGATGATGTGGACTTCCTCAGATTCCTGTGGTGGCCAGACGGCGACACGAACCAACCACTAGCAGAGTACCGGATGACGGTGCATCTCTTTGGAGCAGTCTCATCCCCGAGCTGTGCCAATTTCGCACTGAAGCGGACAGCTGATGACAATGAAGGAAGGTGTAGTACCGAAGTTCTCAACACCATTCGTCACAACTTTTATGTAGACGACTGTCTCAAATCTGTCCCAACCGAGAGCCAAGCAATATGTCTGGTGAAAGAACTCAGATCCGTATGCACCACAGGTGGATTTAAGCTCACCAAATGGACCAGTAACAGTCGTGCAGTCCTCGCCTCTGTTCCAGCTGAAGAGAGAGCAAAAGAGGTCAAAGATCTAGACCTCGACAAAGACGAACTGCCAATAGAAAGGGCTCTTGGCATGCAATGGGACATTGAGTCAGACACGTTCTTCTTCTCCATCACGCCAAAACAACCATCAGTCACCCGCAGAAGCATTTTGTCTGTGTTGAACTCAGTATACGATCCTCTTGGGTTCATAGCACCGGTCATGCTGACAGGGAAAGGAATACTGCAGGACCTGTGCAAGCTAAATTGTGGATGGGATGAATCAATACCAACTGCTTACACAGAGAGATGGAAGGAGTGGCTGAAAGATCTTAACCTGATTTCCAGCCTAAGAATCAGGAGATGCCTTAGGCCACCAGATTTTGAAGTTACTAGAGCACAGATGCACCACTTCTGCGATGCAAGTGAGCGAGGTTACGGGACAGTCAGCTATTTGAAGCTGACCAGTGACAGTGGACTAGCCCACATAGTGTTTGTGGTTGGGAAGGCAAGAGTGGCACCGTTAAAGGTGGTGACAATCCCAAGGCTGGAGCTTGCCAGTGCAGTCCTCGCTGCAAGGATAGACAGGATGCTGAGAAGAGAGCTTGAGTCAACGCTCAAAGACTCAGTTTTTTGGACCGACAGCACCGCCGTCTTAAAATACATCCAAAATGACGCCAGAAGGTTTCAAACCTACGTGGCTAACAGAGTGACCACTATTCGGGATCTGACACACAAATCCCAATGGCGCCACATAAAAACTGGACTCAACCCCGCAGACAGCGCATCAAGAGGCATGAAGGCTGAGAAGTTCCTTCAAGAGGAACACTGGCTGAGAGGTCCAGATTTCCTGATGCAACCGGAAACAGACTGGCCAGTGATCCAGGTACCACCCACACTGTCCGACGGTGACCCGGAGGTCAAGAAGGTGGCTCTGACTTTCACTACAAGTGCACGGCAGAATCAAAGTCCACTGACTCGTTTTATTGAGCACTTCTCATCATGGGACAAATTGATTCGATCGTCAGCCTGGCTCTTAAAAATCAAAGAAACTCTGAGAAAATTGAACTTAAAGAAAATGAGTGACTCCGACCCAACTGGGTCACAGCTATCTGTGGAGGATTTAGGCAAGGCCGAGCAATCACTCGTGTCCTATGTCCAACAACAAACCTTCCAAGATGAGGTGACCTCTTTACAAAAGGGCTTACCCATAAAAAGAAACAGTAGGATCTATAGACTAGATCCCATCCTCCAACATGGAATCCTGAGAGTTGGAGGCAGACTAAGTAAGCTGGCAATGCCCGAAGAAACCAAACATCCTGCCATTTTGCCCAAGGACAACCACCTGTCAAAGATACTCTTATACCACACCCACGCCTCGATGGGTCACTGTGGAAGAAATCAAATGATCGCAAAACTCAGAACAAAATACTGGATCCTTAAAGCAAATTCGGCTGCGAGAAGGATCACACAGGATTGTGTACTCTGCAGGAGATGGCATGGCACAGCAATGACACAAAAAATGTCCGACCTACCTCTACACAGGATAACACCTGACTTGCCACCCTTTACCCATACTGGACTGGACTACTTTGGTCCCATAGAAGTCAAGCGTGGCCGCAGCAAAGTGAAAAGGTATGGAGCCTTGTTTACGTGCCTCGCATGCAGAGCTGTACACTTGGAGATGGCCTACTCAATGGATACAAGCTCCTGCATTTCTGCACTCCGCCGATTTATCTGCAGACGAGGCCAAGTGAAGGAGATTGTTTCTGACAACGGTACAAACTTCGTTGGGACAGAACGGGAGCTTCGAGAAGCACTTACCCACCTTGACCTCAGCAAGATACAGCATTCGATGCACGCTGAAGGTATCAAATGGACATTCAATCCACCCTATGGTCCTCATCATGGAGGCGTATGGGAGCGGCTCATCCGGATAATCAAAAAGATCCTCTACTCCGTCACAAGGGAACAGACCCTGGATGACGAGAGTCTCCAAACAGCTCTATGCGAAGTAGAGGCAATCATGAATGACCGGCCCATCACAGTCTTATCTCAGGATGTAAAAGATCCAGAACCTCTGACACCTAACCACCTACTTCAAATGAAGCGAATGCCGACTCTCCCACCAGGACTCTTCGACAAAGGTGATACCTATTCCAGAAGAAGATGGAAACAGACCCAGTATATAGCTGATCTCTTCTGGAAACGCTGGACACGAGAGTACCTCCCATTGCTACAGGAGAGACAGAAATGGAATAAGATCAAAAAGAATCTAAAGCATGGAGACATAGTGCTGATCATCGACGAAAGCTCACCACGCAACTCCTGGCCCATGGGCAGAATCACCGAAATCTTCCCGGACAAAAGAGGACATGTACGTTGGGTCAAGATCAGAACACAAAATGGCACCTTGGAAAGGCCCATCACCAAGCTGTGCCTTCTACAAGACATGACCTGATGAGACGGGTCCCTTTGCCTTTACTTACTGGACCCCTGAAAGGACTTTACTTAACCTTTTTCCTTCTTCTTTCTTCTCCTTCCGTCAAGAACATTTTGTTGAACTTTTTACGGAAATTCTTTGAACCTTTTCCCAAATGGATTATCGGAACTAAATGGATTACTTTTTTGGATTTTTGAAATTCTATGGACACGTGACAATCATGAATATTGTCACAAAGGACTGAAGGACTTGTCACAAGGACTTAAGAATTGGCTTCTTATGTATATATGTGTGAATTGCCCTATACCGGTCAATTAGGGGCCGGAGTGTAGAAGCCATTATATGATTTGTGTTTTACCTGTCTGTTTGATCTGGTTGATTCGTTATGTTTTGATGACGCAATGATGTCAGGGGGCGTCAACGTTATATATAGAAGTCACCTGAGTGCAGGCAGGTGTGTTTTGTTTAGAGAGCGGAAGGGGAACCTATTTTTAACCGCATAAAGATCGCCTTAAGAACGCATAAAGATCGCCTTAAGAACGCATAAAGATCGCCTTAAGAACGCATAAAGAACGCATAAAGAAAGCATACAGAACGCATAAAGAACGCATTAAGACCGTATTTAGATACAAAGCAGGTTTTTTCTGTTCAAGAGGAGTTTTCATTTATTTTTCTGTCATACAATAAAAGGATATGAAGTGACACTACGAAAATGCGCGTTATTTTACCGACCGCTCCTACAAGGTGAGTCTCCACCTGTACAGGCGAGTCTCTACCTGACCAGGTGAGTCTCCACCTGTACAGGTGAGTCTCTACCTGAACAGGTGAGTCTCTACCTGAACAGGTGAGTCTCTATCTGACCAGGTGAGTCTCCACCTGTACAGGTGAGTCTCTACCTGAACAGGTGAGTCTCTATCTGACCAGGTGAGTCTCTACCTGACCAGGTGAGTCTCTACCTGAACAGGTGAGTCTCTATCTGACCAGGTGAGTCTCTACCTGTACAGGCGAGTCTCTACCTGAACAGGCGAGTCTCTACCTGAACAGGTGAGTCTCTACCTGACCAGGTGAGTCTCTATCTGAACAGG
Source organism: Myoxocephalus aenaeus (assembly GCA_038501785.1). Classification (NCBI taxonomy): domain Eukaryota; kingdom Metazoa; phylum Chordata; class Actinopteri; order Perciformes; family Cottidae; genus Myoxocephalus; species Myoxocephalus aenaeus. The sequence goes on from JBAMJR010000096.1 coordinate 424,174, forward strand.
TGAGTCTCTATCTCAACAGGTGAGTCTCTATCTGACCAGGCGAGTCTCTATCTGACCAGGTGAGTCTCTACCTGTACAGGCGAGTCTCTACCTGAACAGGTGAGTCTCTACCTGAACAGGTGAGTCTCTATCTGAACAGGTGAGTCTCTATCTGAACAGGTGAGTCTCTATCTGACCAGGTGAGTCTCTACCTGACCAGGTGAGTCTCTATCTGAACAGGTGAGTCTCTATCTGAACAGGTGAGTCTCTATCTGAACAGGTGAGTCTCTATCTGACCAGATGAGTCTCTACCTGACCAGGTGAGTCTCTACCTGACCAGGTGAGTCTCTATCTGAACAGGTGAGTCTCTATCTGACCAGGTGAGTCTCTACCTGTACAGGCGAGTCTCTACCTGTACAGGCGAGTCTCTACCTGTACAGGCGAGTCTCTACCTGACCAGGCGAGTCTCTACCTGACCAGGTGAGTCTCTACCTGAACAGGTGAGTCTCTATCTGAACAGGTGAGTCTCTATCTGAACAGGTGAGTCTCTACCTGACCAGGCGAGTCTCTACCTGACCAGGCGAGTCTCTACCTGACCAGATGAGTCTCTACCTGAACAGGTGAGTCTCTACCTGAACAGGTGAGTCTCTACCTGTACAGGCGAGTCTCTACCTGACCAGGTGAGTCTCCACCTGAACAGGTGAGTCTCTACCTGAACAGGTGAGTCTCTATCTGACCAGGTGAGTCTCCACCTGTACAGGTGAGTCTCCACCTGTACAGGTGAGTCTCTACCTGAACAGGTGAGTCTCTATCTGACCAGGTGAGTCTCTATCTGACCAGGTGAGTCTCCACCTGTACAGGTGAGTCTCTACCTGAACAGGTGAGTCTCTATCTGACCAGGTGAGTCTCTATCTGACCAGATGAGTCTCTACCTGTACAGGTGAGTCTCTATCTGACCAGGTGAGTCTCTACCTGAACAGGTGAGTCTCTACCTGAACAGACGAGTCTCTATCTGACCAGATGAGTCTCTACCTGTACAGGTGAGTCTCTATCTGACCAGGTGAGTCTCTACCTGAACAGGTGAGTCTCTACCTGAACAGGTGAGTCTCTATCTGACCAGGTGAGTCTCTACCTGACCAGGTGAGTCTCTACCTGTACAGGTGAGTCTCTACCTGAACAGGTGAGACAGACATGATGCAGAGGAGTCTTCTGTCTGGATTAAAGGTGTTCAGGTCTTTGATTAGCTCATCAAACCTCCATCTGGTTCGGTTGTTGTTTTTGAGTCTTTGCACTATGACTTGTTTTAATAATAAAAGCTCAATAAAGAACAGCTGACGTCCTCTGAGCCGCACGCTTCCTGCTCCTTCATTCTCTCCATCATGACTCAGGACGTCCTGCAGTAAAAAGGTCAAACGCTATTAAAGCGTCTGATGATGACAGAAGTTCACATGAAAGCAGTTCAAAATCACTTCATGATTTATGGAAACATCTTTTTACTTTTTCTGCTCAGTTAGTTCATGATGCTCTGATTAAAACGGAAAAGAAACCCTCCAATTAAAACACAGGAACCAGAGGAGTGTAATTATTGTGTGTGTGTGTGTGTGTGTGTGTGTGTGTGTGTGTGTGTGTGTGTGTGTGTGAGGGGGTTTCCAGCTGCAGACTGTTTGGACTCGTCCGTCAGGGCGGATCATCTCACTGAAGATTTTAAAAACCACAGAAAAGGTGTTAAAGCTTCATGAACCTCTAATTCAACTTGTGACAGAAACTCATCAAACTCTGTTTACAGCTCGAGTAGTAGATCTACAGGTAAAACCTGTAGATCTACAGTAGAGCTCAGGTAACACCTGCTGCGTCCCCTGCTTTATGGTCTGTTTGACTCTAAATGACCATAATTTACTAAATGAACATCATGCTGTATTGAAGAAGACTTGAAACTAGAGATTGAGACATAAACTCATGTTTACAATGTTTACTGAGGGAATACATCAAGAGAAGTAGAGTCATTTATATAGACTTCTATACAACCAGAGGAGTCACCCCCTGGTGGTCAGAAGAGAGAATGCAGCTTTAACACATGAAGCATAGACTTCTATACAACCAGAGGAGTCGCCCCCTGGTGGTCAGGAGAGAGAATGCAGTTCTATTTCATCCTTACTGATCGCCAGAGGCAGTGTTTCACACTGGATATGTTCAATATCGCGCTTGCGCAGTTCGAGTAATTATAACAACAAAAGTCATGTGTGACCTCGGGTGACCCCCAGCAGGGTATAACCTCCCGCGTCATCCCGAGCTTGGTTCTCTTTCATCTTCTCGCTGCGCAGGCTAACTAGTGTGTTAGCATCTGGAGCTGAACTTGTATAGAGAGCTCGTCGCCTGTAGCCTTGTGACCACCGGTCGGAGCCGCGGGTCCCTCGCCCTCCAAAGGCTGCGACAGCTACAACCTCCTAAGAGGAAACGGGACGCTTTTCACGTTCGGACCATCGAGCCGAGCGGCGTTCCTACCTTCGGTCATCACCAGGTTTGCAGTCTTCACACCGTGAAGCATCACCGGGTGAGATCGTTAACATTGTTTCCTACAGGAGCAGCATATCCCGCGTTAGCAGAGTGCTCCAGAGAGCGCGCCGGCTAATTAGGGGAGTGCTAACGAGAGCACGTCCGCTCGGTGATGCTAGATGCTACACCGTCGCGGCCGGCTTTCAGGTAAGTGTTCTCGCTCCCCCTAACTAAGTCGGCTGTGCCGTCCTCTCGCCACAGGACCGGCCTCCACAGTAGCACAGTGCTCCCGCTGTAGCTCACTGCTAGGACACCAGGAGCCACAGCTACTGTACTGGTGAAGAGAGTGCTCTCGCTCCCCCCCACTAGACAGACTGTGCCTGTCCTGTTGCCACAGGACCGGTCTCCACAGAGGCAATAATTCCAGAGCGCTTAGTGGCTAAGCGCTGGTTATGTTTAACCTTGCCGGCTGTAGGACCTGTATGGCTCCTCTTCAGCCTGAAGACGGCCATGACCTCTGCCCCTCCTGTCTCGGCCTCGAGCACCTGAGGGAGGGTCTCTCGGAGAACCCGTGTATGAACTGCGGCATTATGCCTTATGCAGTAAGGGCCGCTAGATTGGCCATGGTAGAGCACCTGACGGGCGGGGCGGACCTCCCCCCATCAGGGCAGCCGGAGTCAGCCCAATCTACCCGGGTCAGACGCCGGCCGGCGGGAGCCGCAGGGGCTCCCCCCAAGAGGGCTAAATCTGCAAAGTTAGCTTCGAAGGTGGATCTGTTAGCCACCGAGCTAGCTCAGGTGAAGTCGCTTCTCCTGGCCCTCCACCCTAGTGCGGGGGAGACTGGGGCATCAGATCCATCTGCGGCTGAGCCGGTCCCGGAGGAGGACATGATGTCACTGGCGGCGTCCGCCAATTTCTTTACCGAGTATGGTGACGAGCGGCCCTCCCATGCTTCCGGGCCTAGTTCCCGTGCCTCAGGCCATACACCGTCGGAGGGGGCAGTCGACGGCTCTATGGGGTCCGTCATTCGCATGGCACTTGCATGCCTGCAGTTGGAGATACAGCAGCCAGAACCCCCACCTGCTAGTGCCTTCTTCAGGCACGTTCCCACCCCTGCCACCTTCTCTGTCCCTCCTTCTGAGGAGTATCTGAGGGAGTTGCATGCGTGTTAGGGATGGACGGGAGGAGGAGTACAGGGCAGTGGTGAGTGACTTTGTGGAGTGGGCCGGTGAGAATCACCTGCTGCTGAACGTGACCAAGACCAGAGAGATGGTGGTGGACTTCAGGAGGAAGGCGACTGCTCCTAGACCTCTGAGTGTTCTGGGAGAGGGCGTGGACATGGTGGAGGAGTACAGGTACCTGGGTGTTTCCATCGACAGCCGACTGAACTGGAAGAACAACATCAACGCTGTGTACAAGAAGGGGATGAGTCGACTCTTTTTCCTGAGGAAGCTTCGATCCTTTAATGTGTGCAGCAAGATGCTGGAGATGTTCTTCCAGTCGGTTGTGGTCAGCGCTCTGTACTTCTCCATCGTCTGCTGGGGGAGCAGCATTGGAGCCGGTGACACCAACAGACTTAACAAGATAGTTAAGAAAGCCGGTTCCATCATTGGCTGCAGGCAGGAGTCTCTGGAACAGGTGGTGGAGAGGAGGACGCTGAAGAAACTTTTGTCCATATTGGACAACCCGGACCACCCTCTCCACCACTACTGCAGGGTCAGCGGAGCACTTTCTCCAGGAGATTCCTCACGCTCCGCTGCAACAAGGACAGATACAGGAGAACATTCCTGCCAACGGCATTACGGCTTTATAATAAATCACCGCTTGCCAGATCCTCTGACTAACAACATGTATATATATATTTTTGCACAATCGAAGCTATTTCTATTTTATTTTATTATTATTATTATTATTATTATTATTATTGTATATATCTTTTATCTTTCGTCCTGCTGTTTTTGTTTATTTTGTTGTAAGTTGCTGCTACCCCGACACCAAATTTCTCTTTGCCTCAGAGATATCAACCCACTGCCCCCACTGGTTCTTCTTGATGGAGAGGACCAGTCCTCTGGGTAAAGATGCCCTGGCTCACACATGGCCAGAGGGCCTCCTTTATGCTTTCCCTCCATTTCCCCTGATCTTGCCAACGCTCCTCAGGGTTCTTCAGCAGGGCCACAGGCTGGTGCTGGTGGCCCCCTTATGGCCCACCAGGACTTGGTTTCCTCTGCTGCACAGACTCTGCTGCGGGACGCCATGGCGCCTCCCCGACAGGAGGGATCTCCTATCGCAGCTAGGGGGTCGGATCTGGCATCCCGACCCCAGCCGCCTGCAACTATGGGCCTGGCCGTTGCAGGGCCCGACCGGCTGCTGAGCAGCTGCACAGAACCAGTCAGGAGGACTATTCTGAATGCCAGAGCGCCATCTACCCGTCTACAGTACGAGTGTAGATGGAGACTATTTTCTGACTGGTGTGGGGTTCACAACAGGGACCCAGTACAGTGCCCAGTGCAGACTGTACTCGAGTTTCTGCAGTCCCTCCTAGATAGGGGCCGGTCTCCCTCTACCCTAAGGGTCTACGTAGCTGCTATCTCATGCCAGCATGCTAAGATCGACAACGACACTGTAGGGAGCCACAAGCTTGTGTCCCTCTTCTTAAAAGGGGGCTCAGCGACTGCGACCTCCGAGCACCCCGAGGGCTCCTCCATGGGACTTGTCCGTGGTACTGGACACCCTATGTTCACCTCCCTTTGAGCCCTTGACAGAGGCAAAGCTGCGATGGCTGTCGGCAAAGACAGTCTTTCTCCTGGCCATCACTTCGGCGAAACGAGTAGGCGAGCTACACGCCCTGTCGGTGAGTGAATCCTGTCTAAGGTGGAACTCAGACGGCTCAGGTCTCACACTGTGTCCTAATACAGCATTTCTTCCGAAGGTGCTGACACGCTCGTACCTCAACCAGCCTATCCAGCTCGCACAGTTTGACCCTCCAGTGGGGGAGGAGAGGTCAGGGCTGCTGTGCCCGGGACGGGCCCTCAGAACCTATGTCGAGGCCACCGCAGGCATACGGCGGTCGGAGCAGCTTTTCGTCTGCTATGGTGGACCTAGGAAGGGCCGTGCCCTTTCTAAACAGCGCCTGTCCCACTGGATAGTGGAGGTCATTGCCTGTGCCTACAGAGCTAGTGGCCGTGCGCTGCCATCCGGAGTGAGGGGCCACTCTACCAGGAGTGTCTCCACGTCATGGGCAAGCCTGAGAGGTGTGCCCATGGAGGATATATGTGCTGCTGCCTCATGGGCATCACCAAGCACATTCACCAGATACTACAGGGTTAACGTTGCCACCCCTCACCCACTGGGGGTGGTTCTTCGTCCAAATTCCTCCGCATGAGTCAGACGAGGTAGGTTCCTTGACGTTCCTCGTGACTTTGTTGGTATAAGTCATCCAGTGTGAAACACTGCCTCTGGCGGTCAGTAAGGATGAAATAGAACGAAAGTTACGAAGGTAACTACGGTTCTATGAATCCTGGATGACCGCCAGAGTTCTTGGTCACTCGGAATCCCGTGATTTCGCGAGAAGATTCCGCAGAACCGAGCTCGGGATGACACGGGAGGTTATACCCTGCTGGGGGTCACCCGAGGTCACGTGACTTTGTTGTTATAATTACTCGAACTGCGCAAGCGCGATATTGAACATATCCAGTGTGAAACACTGCCTCTGGCGGTCATCCAGGATTCATAGAACCGTAGTTACCTTCGTAACTTTCGCTTTAACACATGAATCATAGACTTCTATACAACCAGAGGATTCGCCCCCTTTTGTCGGTTATTAAAACTAAATTCTATTTTTATTCTTAAAGAGCCGTACGAGTAATGGAATTAAAACTGTAAAGTTTGTCCTGTTGATGATCATGGACTGATTGAAATCTGAAGGGTTCATCCCCAGAAGGACTGGGATTCATCCTGTGGGGAACGTGAACTTCCACAGTGACTTTAATGGTAATCAGACGAGTCGTCGTTGAGATGAAACAAACTGCTTTACGTGGTCGTCTCCCCTGTTCCATCTTTGCTTCAATGTTGGTTTTTAAACAGTGAATCTACTTCGATGCGAACATTTCCCGTCGGTGGTTCCCCTTCATTTATCCCTTTCTCTGCAGACGGTGGGAGCGACGGACTGGGAGACGTTTCAGATCGACGGAAGGTTCTTCCTCGCCGTCGCCAACAGCCAGAAGGTTTCAAACCACGGCCCAAACCTCTACAGCATCAACTCCACCGTGTACGAGCTCAACCGGCTCACGCAGACCTTCATCCGCTTCCAGGACATCCTCACACACAGGTGACCGATGTTGTGCTTTAACCACAGCAGCATCTATAGAATACTGTTTTTCTGGGCAATTCGGCAATGTTTGTCATTTTACGTCAGTAATTCAATAGTCTACCTCAAAGCATTGAGAACCGATCAGCCGCTACACACTCACTCTAATGGGTCAGTAATCGCTAGTTGACGGGCTGATGTTGGCCGGTTGTCGCCCAACACGGAGACCAAAAACAACAGAAACCGTTGAAACTGCCCTCTAAGGAGACTGTGATGATGGTGTTGTGTTCAGTGCTGTGGACTGGGAGTTCTTCACCATCGGGGAGGAAAGGTTCTTGATTGTAGCCAACTCTCATGACGGCAGCTCCTACTCTCTGAACAGTGTCGTCTACAGGTACGTACTTCCTGTTGGTGGTGTCTGTTGGTGTCTGTTGGTGTCTGGTGGTGTCTGGTGGTGTTTGTTGGTGTCTGTTTGTTTCTAGTGGTGTTTGTATGTGTTTGTTGGTGTTTGTTTGTGTTTGTCGGTGTCTGTTTGTTTCTAGTGGTGTTTGTTGGTGTCTGTTGGTGTCTAGTGGTGTTTGTATGTGTTTGTTGGTGTCTGTTGGTGCCTGTTTGTTTCTAGTGGTGTTTGTTTGTGTCTGTTGGTGTTTGTTTGTGTTTGTTGGTGTCTGTTTGTTTCTAGTGGTGTTTGTTTGTGTCTGTTGGTGTTTGTTGGTGCCTGTTTGTTTCTAGTGGTGTTTGTTTGTGTCTGTTGGTGTTTGTTTGTGTTTGTTGGTGCCTGTTTGTTTCTAGTGGTGTTTGTTTGTGTCTGTTGGTGTTTGTTTGTGTTTGTTGGTGTCTGTTTGTTTCTAGTGGTGTTTGTTTGTGTCTGTTGGTGTTTGTTGGTGTCTGTTGGTGCCTGTTTGTTTCTAGTGGTGTTTGTTTGTGTCTGTTGGTGTTTGTTTGTGTTTGTTGGTGTCTGTTTGTTTCTAGTGGTGTTTGTTTGTGTTTGTTGGTGTTTGTTGGTGTCTGTTTGTTTCTAGTGGTGTTTGTTTGTGTCTGTTGGTGTTTGTTGGTGTCTGTTGGTGCCTGTTTGTTTCTAGTGGTGTTTGTTTGTGTCTGTTGGTGTTTGTTTGTTTTTGTTGGTGTCTGTTTGTTTCTAGTGGTGTTTGTTTGTGTCTGTTGGTGTCTAGTGGTGTTTGTTTGTGTCTGTTGGTGTTTGTTTGTGTTTGTTGGTGTCTGTTTGTTTCTAGTGGTGTTTGTTTGTGTCTGTTGGTGTTTGTTGGTGTCTGTTGGTGCCTGTTTGTTTCTAGTGGTGTTTGTTTGTGTCTGTTGGTGTTTGTTTGTTTCTGGTGGTGTTTGTTTGTGTCTGTTGGTGCCTGTTTGTTTCTAGTGGTGTTTGTTGGTGTCTGTTGGTGCCTGTTTGTTTCTGGTGGTGTTTGTTTGTGTCTGTTGGTGTTTGTTTGTGTTTGTTGGTGTCTGTTTGTGTCTGTTGGTGCCTGTTTGTTTCTAGTGGTGTTTGTTGGTGTCTGTTGGTGTCTAGTGGTGTTTGTTGGTGTCTGTTGGTGCCTGTTTGTTTCTAGTGGTGTTTGTTTGTGTCTGTTGGTGTTTGTTTGTGTTTGTTGGTGTCTGTTTGTTTCTAGTGGTGTTTGTTTGTGTTTGTTGGTGTCTGTTTGTTTCTAGTGGTGTTTGTTGGTGTCTGTTGGTGTTTGTTGGTGTCTGTTGGTGTCTAGTGGTGTTTGTTGGTGTATGTTGGTGTTTGTTGGTGTCTGTTTGTTTCTAGTGGTGTTTGTTTGTGTTTGTTGGTGTCTGTTTGTTTCTAGTGGTGTTTGTTGGTGTCTGTTGGTGTCTGTTGGTGTCTAGTGGTGTTTGTTGGTGTCTGTTGGTGTTTGTTGGTGTCTGTTTGTTTCTAGTGGTGTTTGTTGGTGTCTGTTGGTGTTTGTTGGTGTCTGTTGGTGTCTAGTGGTGTTTGTTGGTGTCTGTTGGTGTCTGTTTGTTTCTGGTGGTGTTTGTTTGTGTCTGTTGGTGCCTGTTTGTTTCTAGTGGTGTTTGTTGGTATCTGTTGGTGTCTAGTGGTGTTTGTTGGTGTCTGTTGGTGCCTGTTTGTTTCTGGTGGTGTTTGTTTGTGTCTGTTGGTGTTTGTTTGTGTTTGTTGGTGTCTGTTTGTGTCTGTTGGTGTCTAGTGGTGTTTGTTTGTGTCTGTTGGTGTTTGTTGGTGTCTGTTGGTGCCTGTTTGTTTCTAGTGGTGTTTGTTTGTGTCTGTTGGTGTCTAGTGGTGTTTGTTTGTGTCTGTTGGTGTTTGTTGGTGTCTGTTGGTGCCTGTTTGTTTCTAGTGGTGTTTGTTTGTGTCTGTTGGTGTTTGTTTGTTTCTGGTGGTGTTTGTTTGTGTCTGTTGGTGCCTGTTTGTTTCTAGTGGTGTTTGTTGGTATCTGTTGGTGTCTAGTGGTGTTTGTTGGTGTCTGTTGGTGCCTGTTTGTTTCTGGTGGTGTTTGTTTGTGTCTGTTGGTGTTTGTTTGTGTTTGTTGGTGTCTGTTTGTGTCTGTTGGTGCCTGTTTGTTTCTAGTGGTGTTTGTTGGTGTCTGTTGGTGTCTAGTGGTGTTTGTTTGTGTCTGTTGGTGTTTGTTGGTGTCTGTTGGTGCCTGTTTGTTTCTAGTGGTGTTTGTTTGTGTCTGTTGGTGTTTGTTTGTTTCTGGTGGTGTTTGTTTGTGTCTGTTGGTGCCTGTTTGTTTCTAGTGGTGTTTGTTGGTATCTGTTGGTGTCTAGTGGTGTTTGTTGGTGTCTGTTGGTGCCTGTTTGTTTCTGGTGGTGTTTGTTTGTGTCTGTTGGTGTTTGTTTGTGTTTGTTGGTGTCTGTTTGTGTCTGTTGGTGCCTGTTTGTTTCTAGTGGTGTTTGTTGGTGTCTGTTGGTGTCTAGTGGTGTTTGTTTGTGTCTGTTGGTGTTTGTTGGTGTCTGTTGGTGCCTGTTTGTTTCTAGTGGTGTTTGTTTGTGTCTGTTGGTGTTTGTTTGTTTCTGGTGGTGTTTGTTTGTGTCTGTTGGTGCCTGTTTGTTTCTAGTGGTGTTTGTTGGTGTCTGTTGGTGCCTGTTTGTTTCTGGTGGTGTTTGTTTGTGTCTGTTGGTGTTTGTTTGTGTCTGTTGGTGCCTGTTTGTTTCTAGTGGTGTTTGTTGGTGTCTGTTGGTGTCTAGTGGTGTTTGTTGGTGTCTGTTGGTGCCTGTTTGTTTCTAGTGGTGTTTGTTTGTGTCTGTTGGTGTTTGTTTGTGTTTGTTGGTGTCTGTTTGTTTCTAGTGGTGTTTGTTTGTGTTTGTTGGTGTTTTTTGGTGTCTGTTTGTTTCTAGTGGTGTTTGTTTGTGTTTGTTTGTGTTTGTTGGTGTCTGTTTGTTTCTAGTGGTGTTTGTTGGTGTCTGTTGGTGTTTGTTGGTGTCTGTTGGTGTCTAGTGGTGTTTGTTGGTGTCTGTTGGTGTCTGTTTGTTTCTGGTGGTGTTTGTTTGTGTCTGTTGGTGCCTGTTTGTTTCTAGTGGTGTTTGTTGGTGTCTGTTGGTGTCTAGTGGTGTTTGTTGGTGTCTGTTGGTGTCTGTTTGTTTCTGGTGGTGTCTGTTTGTGTCTGTTGGTGCCTGTTTGTTTCTAGTGGTGTTTGTTGGTGTCTGTTGGTGTCTAGTGGTGTTTGTTGGTGTCTGTTGGTGCCTGTTTGTTTCTGGTGGTGTTTGTTTGTGTCTGTTGGTGTTTGTTTGTGTTTGTTGGTGTCTGTTTGTGTCTGTTGGTGCCTGTTTGTTTCTAGTGGTGTTTGTTGGTGTCTGTTGGTGTCTAGTGGTGTTTGTTGGTGTCTGTTTGTTTCTAGTGGTGTTTGTTTGTGTCTGTTGGTGTTTGTTTGTGTTTGTTGGTGTCTGTTTGTTTCTAGTGGTGTTTGTTTGTGTTTGTTGGTGTTTTTTGGTGTCTGTTTGTTTCTAGTGGTGTTTGTTTGTGTTTGTTGGTGTTTGTTGGTGTCTGTTTGTTTCTAGTGGTGTTTGTTGGTGTCTGTTGGTGTTTGTTGGTGTCTGTTGGTGTCTGTTTGTTTCTGGTGGTGTTTGTTTGTGTCTGTTGGTGCCTGTTTGTTTCTAGTGGTGTCTGTTTGTGTCTGTTTGTGTCTGTTGGTGTGTGTTAGTGTCTGTTGGTGTGTAATGGAGTCTGTTGGTGTGTAATGGTGTCTGTTGGTGTGTAATGGTGTCTGTTGGTGTGTAATGGTGTCTGTTGGTGTGTAATGGTGTCTGTTGGTGTGTAATGGTGTCTGTTGGTGTGTAATGGAGTCTGTTGGTGTGTAATGGAGTCTGTTGGTGTGTAATGGAGTCTGTTGGTGTGTAATGGTGTCTGTTGGTGTGTGTTAGTGTCTGTTGGTGTGTGTTAGTGTCTGTTGGTGTGTAATGGAGTCTGTTGGTGTGTAATGGTGTCTGTTGGTGTGTAATGGTGTCTGTTGGTGTGTAATGGAGTCTGTTGGTGTGTAATGGAGTCTGTTGGTGTGTAATGGAGTCTGTTGGTGTGTAATGGAGTCTGTTGGTGTGTAATGGAGTCTGTTGGTGTGTAATGGTGTCTGTTGGTGTGTAATGGAGTCTGTTGGTGTGTAATGGAGTCTGTTGGTGTGTAATGGTGTCTGTTGGTGTGTAATGGAGTCTGTTGGTGTGTAATGGAGTGTTGGTGTGTAATGGAGTGTTGGTGTGTAATGGAGTGTTGGTGTGTGTTAGTGTCTGTTGGTGTGTAATGGAGTCTGTTGGTGTGTAATGGAGTCTGTTCGTGTGTGTTAGTGTCTGTTGGTGTCTGTTGGTGTGTAATGGAGTCTGTTGGTGTCTGTTTTGTCAGACTTTGTAAGAAGTGAGCGTTGTGTGTGTGGTGCTTTCAGGTGGCAGGGCTACGAGGGCTTCGTTCCGGTCCACAGTCTGCCGACGTTCGGCTGCAGAGACTGGGAACACTTCAGCACCGACGAAGGCTCCTTCCTCGTGTACTCCAGCGCCACCTCCAGGCTCAGCAAGGTCTTCAGACTCAGGACCTACTGACAGGAGCGCTGTGTCCTCAGACTCAGGACCTACTGACAGGAACGCTGTGTCCTCAGACTCAGGACCTACTGACAGGAACGCTGTGTCCTCAGACTCAGGACCTACTGACAGGAACGCTGTGTCCTCAGACTCAGGACCTACTGACAGGAACGCTGTGTCCTCAGACTCAGGACCTACTGACAGGAACGCTGTGTCCTCAGGACTGGACTCCGTACCCTTCAGGCTCCACAAGGTCCTCAAACACCAAAACAAACTTCCTCCCATCACCATTCAGCCGCTGGTTTTCCTCCCAGCTTCAGCCTGCAGAAGACTTTCAGCTTCATCTCTTCAGGGAAGCTCTCCATAATAAACTGATTTTTGAAAGGTTTATTTTCAGAACTCAAGTCATAAAGCTCAGCTGACGAGGAAAGAAAACCTTTGTAATGAGAAAAGAGGACTCGTGACTCAAAAAACATTGTTAAACATTTTATTTGTCAAATATGCAGAATCCTGCAAATTATAATTTTTTTAATTGCTTTCAGATTTTAAACGCTAGTGTGGCCACATCCTTAGAATGTTGTATTTTCAAAATAAGAGTACGTCTTATGTTTGAAGTTGTTTTGCAAAGCAGAAATGGTTCATATGTTTTACTGTAAACCGGAAGAAATATTATACGATTGTTATTTTTTAGAGATGAATTTTACTGATAAGCTATTCTGAAAATGTTAATTCAAACTGCCTCAGATGTTTGTGATATATTACATCAGAATATATCATGGTTTAAACTGAATATTATCTTCGTATCACTGTATGTTGAGAGTTGTGCTGTGCGCTTGTGTTTCTGAAACACAGATTAGTGTCGTGACCTTAGTTTGAACTCTGAGTGTTTAGTTTGACCCTTCAGAGACAACACTGTCTTTTAATTATCATCATGCAGCCAAGCAGTAATTTATTCTACGTGTCCTATAGCTGCAGTGCAAAATACACGCTTTTGAGTCATAATATATTATTTTCATGATAAACAACTCGTTACCTGTGACAGAATTTGTAATTCAGAATAGTCCAGTTTTATATAAACATAAAAAACTGTTTAAATAAATGATCTTCATTGTCTGATTTTCTGCTTCTATGTCAACCAGTTGTCTATGATTTCACCTTCTTTATATATTTATGGTTTTATTCCATATATATGTATATTTTTTATGAAATTTATATTTGATGTATTAGTTATTTAAAATATACATTTGAAGTCAAGATTGTTTTGTAATATACACATATATATTTATTTGTATTTATTCGTAACGGTCAGCAGGTGTCGCTGTATCTCAGGGGGATGAGTGGTCGTCCCGCAACCACAAGGTAGCCGGTTCGATCCCCAGTCCCCCCATAGCTCACATGTCTCATGTCCCTGAGCAAGACACTGAACCCTCAGCTGCTCCCCGGCGCCTCACAGGGCTGCCCACTGCTCCCTATCCAGGGATGGGTCACATGCAGAGAAGAATCTCCCCAAGGGGATTAATAAAGTGCATGTTTCTTTCTTTCTTTCTTTCTTACTTTCACTGCCTTGTTTCCCGCCACGTGACCTCCCTCCACGTCACGTGACGCGCGTCACCGGGGTGAGAGGTCATGTTTCCTGGTTTGAATGCAGCGGCTTGCGGAGCCTGAAGACCGACGCGCGTCTTTAGCTTTTAACGTTTTAAACGTTTTCAACGTTTTCGACGGTTCGTGAGTGACGTCACCACCAGCAACTTCATCAGGTGACGTCACGTAGTTAAATTCACTTTATTCACCGTTCGGTTCTGTTGGTGTTTGTAACGGTCAACACAGATTACTAGCGGATTATACCTCAGTACTGCTAGTATTACTACCTACTGCAGTACAACAACACAGTACTGCTAGTATTACTACCTCTACTGCAGTACAACACCACAGTACTGCTAGTATTACTACCTCTACTGCAGTATAACAACACAGTACTGCTAGTATTACTACCTCTACTGCAGTACAACACCACAGTACTGCTAGTATTACTACCTCTACTGCAGTACAACAACACAGTACTGCTAGTATTACTACCTCTACTGCAGTACAACAACACAGTACTGCTAGTATTACTACCTACTGCAGTACAACACAGTACTGCTAGTATTACTACCTACTGCAGTACAACACAGTACTGCTAGTATTACTACCTACTGCAGTACAACAACACAGTACTGCTAGTATTACTACCTCTACTGCAGTACAACACCACAGTACTGCTAGTATTACTACCTCTACTGCAGTACAACACCACAGTACTGCTAGTATTACTACCTCTACTGCAGTACAACAACACAGTACTGCTAGTATTACTACCTCTACTGCAGTACAACAACACAGTACTGCTAGTATTACTACCTCTACTGCAGTACAACAACACAGTACTGCTAGTATTACTACCTCTACTGCAGTACAACAACACAGTACTGCTAGTATTACTACCTCTACTGCAGTACAACAACACAGTACTGCTAGTATTACTACCTACTGCAGTACAACACAGTACTGCTAGTATTACTACCTCTACTGCAGTACAACACCACAGTACTGCTAGTATTACTACCTCTACTGCAGTACAACAACACAGTACTGCTAGTATTACTACCTCTACTGCAGTATAACAACACAGTACTGCTAGTATTACTACCTACTGCAGTACAACAACACAGTACTGCTAGTATTACTACCTCTACTGCAGTATAACAACACAGTACTGCTAGTATTACTACCTCTACTGCAGTATAACAACACAGTACTGCTAGTATTACTACCTCTACTGCAGTACAACAACACAGTACTGCTAGTATTACTACCTACTGCAGTACAACAACACAGTACTGCTAGTATTACTACCTCTACTGCAGTATAACAACACAGTACTGCTAGTATTACTACCTACTGCAGTACAACAACACAGTACTGCTAGTATTACTACCTCTACTGCAGTACAACAACACAGTATAAATATGTATACTTTCATGTTTAGTGTCACAGATTAACTGCTGTTCCTGTTATTTTGTCCACCTGGGCACTGAGCTTCACACTATCTGTACTAATACCACACAGTAAAGGTACTAATACCACACTGTAAAATATACTATGTGACAGTAAATGTACTAATACCACACTGTAAAATATACTATGTGACAGTAAAGGTACTAATACCACACTGTAAATATACTATGTGACAGTAAATGTACTAATACCACACTGTAAAATATACTATGTGACAGTAAAGGTACTAATACCACACTGTAAATATACTATGTGACAGTAAATGTACTAATACCACACTGTAAAATATACTATGTGACAGTAAAGGTACTAATACCACACTGTAAATATACTATGTGACAGTAAATGTACTAATACCACACTGTAAATATACTATGTGACAGCCTGTCTCTCTATCTGGTGTTAAAGTACCTGTCTGTCTCCCTCTAGTGTTAAAGTACCTGTCTGTCTCCCTCTAGTGTTAAAGTACCTGTCTCTCTCTCTAGTGTTAAAGTACCTGTCTCTCTATCTAGTGTTAAAGTACCTGTCTCTCTATCTAGTGTTAAAGTACCTGTCTGTCTCTCTATCTAGTGTTAAAGTACCTGTCTGTCTCCCTCTAGTGTTAAAGTACCTGTCTCTCTGTCTAGTGTTAAAGTACCTGTCTGTCTCCCTCTAGTGTTAAAGTACCTGTCTGTCTCCCTCTAGTGTTAAAGTACCTGTCTCTCTCTCTAGTGTTAAAGTACCTGTCTCTCTATCTAGTGTTAAAGTACCTGTCTCTCTATCTAGTGTTAAAGTACCTGTCTCTCTATCTAGTGTTAAAGTACCTGTCTCTCTATCTAGTGTTAAAGTACCTGTCTGTCTCTCTATCTAGTGTTAAAGTACCTGTCTGTCTCCCTCTAGTGTTAAAGTACCTGTCTCTCTGTCTAGTGTTAAAGTACCTGTCTGTCTCCCTCTAGTGTTAAAGTACCTGTCTCTCTGTCTAGTGTTAAAGTACCTGTCTGTCTCCCTCTAGTGTTAAAGTACCTGTCTGTCTCCCTCTAGTGTTAAAGTACCTGTCTGTCTCTCTCTAGTGTTAAAGTACCTGTCTCTCTATATCTAATGTTAAAGTACCTGTCTGTCTCCCTCTAGTGTTAAAGTACCTGTCTGTCTCCCTCTAGTGTTAAAGTACCTGTCTGTCTCCCTCTAGTGTTAAAGTACCTGTCTGTCTCCCTCTAGTGTTAAAGTACCTGTCTGTCTCCCTCTAGTGTTAAAGTACCTGTCTCTCTAGTGTTAAAGTACCTGTCTGTCTCCCTCTAGTGTTAAAGTACCTGTCTGTCTCTCTCTAGTGTTAAAGTACCTGTCTCTCTATCTAGTGTTAAAGTACCTGTCTCTCTATATCTAATGTTAAAGTACCTGTCTGTCTCCCTCTAGTGTTAAAGTACCTGTCTGTCTCTCTCTAGTGTTAAAGTACCTGTCTGTCTCTCTCTAGTGTTAAAGTACCTGTCTGTCTCCCTCTAGTGTTAAAGTACCTGTCTGTCTCCCTCTAGTGTTAAAGTACCTGTCTGTCTCCCTCTAGTGTTAAAGTACCTGTCTGTCTCCCTCTAGTGTTAAAGTACCTGTCTGTCTCTCTCTAGTGTTAAAGTACCTGTCTCTCTATCTAGTGTTAAAGTACCTGTCTCTCTATCTAGTGTTAAAGTACCTGTCTGTCTCTCTCCAGTGTTAAAGTACCTGTCTCTCCCTCTAGTGTTAAAGTACCTGTCTGTCTCTCTCCAGTGTTAAAGTACCTGTCTCTCCCTCTAGTGTTAAAGTACCTGTCTGTCTCCCTCTAGTGTTAAAGTACCTGTCTGTCTCCCTCTAGTGTTAAAGTACCTGTCTCTCTATCTGGTGTTAAAGTACCTGTCTCTCTATCTGGTGTTAAAGTACCTGTCTCTCTCTAGTGTTAAAGTACCTGTCTGTCTCCCTCTAGTGTTAAAGTACCTGTCTCTCTATCTGGTGTTAAAGTACCTGTCTCTCTATCTGGTGTTAAAGTACCTGTCTCTCTCTAGTGTTAAAGTACCTGTCTCTCTCTAGTGTTAAAGTACCTGTCTCTCTATCTGGTGTTAAAGTACCTGTCTGTCTCCCTCTAGTGTTAAAGTACCTGTCTCTCTATCTAGTGTTAAAGTACCTGTCTGTCTCTCTCTAGTGTTAAAGTACCTGTCTCTCTATCTAGTGTTAAAGTACCTGTCTGTCTCTCTCTAGTGTTAAAGTACCTGTCTCTCTCTCTGTCCAGGATCCCTGGATCATGCAGTCGGAGCTGCTGATTGGGTGGCAGCAGGAGAAGGCGGAGCTTAAGCGGGAGGTGTGCCGTCTGCAGGAGGAGCTGGCTGAGAGTCGAGCAGAGCGGGAGGAGCTGGAGTCCAGGAGCAGAGCTCTGAATGACAGGGTGAGGTCATGTGGTAATCAGGGTGAGGAGGGGGGGTCATGTGATCATCAGGGTGAGGAGGTGGGGGGTCATGTGATCATCAGCAATTGATTTTATTATTCCATGACCAAAAGGTTTATAATTGTTATCATAAAAGATCGAAGCTCGGCTTCCATGTATCGATCTTTTATGATATCAATTATAAACTTCTCATGATAATATGGTATCATGACTGAAGTATCGTGATAATATTGTATCGTGGGACTGAAGTATCGTGATGATATCGTGGGACTGAAGTATCGTGATATCATCGTATCGGGACTGAAGTATCGTGATAATATCGTATCGTGACTGAAGTATCGTGATAATATCATATCGTGGGACTGAAGTATTGTGATAATATCGTATCGTGATAATATCGTATCGTGATAATATCGTATCGTGACTGAAGTATCGTGATAATATCGTATCGGGACTGAAGTATCGTGATAATATCGTATCGTGACTGAAGTATCGTGATAATATCGTATCGTGATAATATCGTATCGTGATAATATCATATCGTGGGACTGAAGTATCGTGATAATATCGTATCGTGATAATATCGTATCGTGATAATATCGTATCGTGACTGAAGTATCGTGATAATATCGTATCGTGATAATATCGTATCGTGATAATATCGTATCGTGGGACTGAAGCATCGTGATATTATCGTATCGTGATAATATCGTATCAGGATTGAAGTATCGTGATATTATCGTATCAGGATTGAAGTATCGTGATATTATCGTATCGTGATAATATCGTATCAGGACTGAAGTATCGTGATAATATTGTATCGTAACTGAATTATCGTGATAATATCGTATCAGGACTGAAGTATCGTGATAATATCGTTTCGTGGGACTGAAGTATCGTGACAATATCGTATCGTGACTGAAGTATCGTGATATTATCGTATCGTGACTAAAGTATCGTGACTAAAGTATCGTGATATTATCGTATTGTGATAATATCGTATCGTGGGACTGAAGTATCGTGATATTATCGTATCGTGATAATATCGTATCGTGATAATATCGTATCGTAACTGAAGTATCGTGATAATATCGTATCGTAACTGAAGTATTGTGATAATATTGTATCGTAACTGAAGTATCGTGATAATATCGTATCGTAACTGAAGTATCGTGATAATATCGTATCGTAACTGAAGTATCGTGATATTATTGTATCGGGACTGAAGTATCGTGATATTATATTATCGTGGGACTGAAGTATCGTGATATTATCGTATCGTGGGACTGAAGTATCGTGATATTATCGTATCGTGGGACTGAAGTGGGGACAAACTGCCTACCCCAAGCGAAGGAGTTCAAGTATCTCGGGGTCTTGTTCACGAGTGAGGGTAAGACAGGCGGATCGGTGCGGCTGCAGCAGTAAAACAGGCGCTGTACCGGTCCGTCTTGGTGAAGAGGAGCTGAGCCGGAAGGCGAAGCTCTCCATTTACTGGTCGGTCTACGTACCAACCCTCACCTATGGTCACGAACTCTGGGTCGTGACCGAAAGAACGAGGTCTCGGATACAAGCGGCCTAAATGAGCTTCCTCCGTAGGGTGGCCGGGCTCAGCCTTAGAGATAGGGTAAGGAGCTCGGACATCAGGAGGGAGCTTGGAGTCGAGTCGCTGCTCCTTCGTGTTGAAAGGAGTCAGCTGAGGTGGTTCAGCATCTAATCAGGATGCCTCCTGGACGCCTCCCATTAGAGGTTTTCCAGGCACGTCCAACTGGTAGGAGACCCCGGGGAAGACCGAGGACACGCTGGAGCGATTATATCTCCCGGCTGGCCTTGGAACGCCTCGGGGTCCCCCAGGATGAGCTGGAAAGTGTTGCGGGTTAGAGGGAAGCCTGGGTCGGTCTGCCGGACCTGCTGCCACCGCGACCCGACCCCGGATAAGCGGCCGAAAATGGATGGATGGATGGGACTGAAGTATCGTGATATTATCGTATCAGGACTGAAGTATCGTGATATTATCGTATCAGGACTGAAGTATCGTGATATTATCGTATCGTGGGACTGAAGTATCGTGATATTATCGTATCGTGGGACTGAAGTATCGTGATATTACCGTATCGTGGGACTGAAGTATCGTGATATTATCGTATCGTGGGACTGAAGTATCGTGATATTACCGTATCGTGGGACTGAAGTATCGTGATATTATCGTATCGTGGGACTGAAGTATCGTGATATTACCGTATCGTGGGACTGAAGTATCGTGATATTATCGTATCGTGGGACTGAAGTATCGTGATATTATCGTATCGTGGGACTGAAGTATCGTGATATTATCGTATCGTGGGACTGAAGTATCGTGATATTACCGTATCGTGGGACTGAAGTATCGTGATATTACCGTATCGTGGGACTGAAGTATCGTGATATTACCGTATCGTGGGACTGAAGTATCGTGATATTACCGTATCGTGGGACTGAAGTATCGTGATATTATCGTACCGTGGGACTGAAGTATCGTGATAATATCGTATCGTGGGACTGAAGTATCGTGATATTATCGTATCGTGGGACTGAAGTATCGTGATATTACCGTATCGTGGGACTGAAGTATCGTGATATTATCGTATCGTGGGACTGAAGTATCGTGATATTACCGTATCGTGGGACTGAAGTATCGTGATATTACCGTATCGTGGAACTGAAGTATCGTGATATTATCGTATCGTGGGACTGAAGTATCGTGATATTACCGTACCGTGGGACTGAAGTATCGTGATAATATCGTATCGTGGGACTGAATTATTGTGATATTATCGTATCGTGGGACTGAAGTATCGTGATATTATCGTATCGTGGGACTGAAGTATCGTGATAATATCGTACCGTGGGACTGAATTATCGTGATATTATCGTATCGTGGGACTGAAGTATCGTGATATTATCGTATCGTGGGACTGAAGTATCGTGATATTATCGTATCGTGGGACTGAAGTATCGTGATATTATCGTATCGTGGGACTGAAGTATCGTGATATTACCGTATCGTGGGACTGAAGTATCGTGATATTACCGTATCGTGGGACTGAAGTATCGTGATATTATCGTACCGTGGGACTGAAGTATCGTGATAATATCGTATCGTGGGACTGAAGTATCGTGATATTATCGTATCGTGGGACTGAAGTATCGTGATATTACCGTATCGTGGGACTGAAGTATCGTGATATTATCGTATCGTGGGACTGAAGTATCGTGATATTACCGTATCGTGGGACTGAAGTATCGTGATATTACCGTATCGTGGAACTGAAGTATCGTGATATTACCGTATCGTGGGACTGAAGTATCGTGATATTACCGTATCGTGGGACTGAAGTATCGTGATATTACCGTATCGTGGGACTGAAGTATCGTGATATTATCGTACCGTGGGACTGAAGTATCGTGATAATATCGTATCGTGGGACTGAAGTATCGTGATATTATCGTATCGTGGGACTGAAGTATCGTGATATTACCGTATCGTGGGACTGAAGTATCGTGATATTATCGTATCGTGGGACTGAAGTATCGTGATATTACCGTATCGTGGGACTGAAGTATCGTGATATTACCGTATCGTGGAACTGAAGTATCGTGATATTATCGTATCGTGGGACTGAAGTATCGTGATATTACCGTACCGTGGGACTGAAGTATCGTGATAATATCGTATCGTGGGACTGAATTATTGTGATATTATCGTATCGTGGGACTGAAGTATCGTGATATTATCGTATCGTGGGACTGAAGTATCGTGATAATATCGTACCGTGGGACTGAATTATTGTGATATTATCGTATCGTGGGACTGAAGTATCGTGATATTATCGTATCGTGGGACTGAAGTATCGTGATATTATCGTATCGTGGGACTGAAGTATCGTGATATTATCGTATCGTGGGACTGAAGTATCGTGATATTACCGTATCGTGGGACTGAAGTATCGTGATATTACCGTATCGTGGGACTGAAGTATCGTGATATTACCGTATCGTGGGACTGAAGTATCGTGATATTACCGTATCGTGGGACTGAAGTATCGTGATATTATCGTATCGTGGGACTGAAGTATCGTGATATTATCGTACCGTGGGACTGAAGTATCGTGATAATATCGTATCGTGGGACTGAAGTATCGTGATATTATCGTATCGTGGGACTGAAGTATCGTGATATTACCGTATCGTGGGACTGAAGTATCGTGATATTATCGTATCGTGGGACTGAAGTATCGTGATATTACCGTATCGTGGGACTGAAGTATCGTGATATTACCGTATCGTGGAACTGAAGTATCGTGATATTATCGTATCGTGGGACTGAAGTATCGTGATATTACCGTACCGTGGGACTGAAGTATCGTGATAATATCGTATCGTGGGACTGAATTATTGTGATATTATCGTATCGTGGGACTGAAGTATCGTGATATTATCGTATCGTGGGACTGAAGTATCGTGATAATATCGTACCGTGGGACTGAATTATTGTGATATTATCGTATCGTGGGACTGAAGTATCGTGATATTATCGTATCGTGGGACTGAAGTATCGTGATATTATCGTATCGTGGGACTGAAGTATCGTGATATTATCGTATCGTGGGACCTCTGGTGATTCCCTACTGACCACTACATGTCTCTCTCTCTCTCTCTCTCTCTCTCTCTCCAGCTGTTCCAGTCAGTGTCTCCCTCCCTCGCCCTCTCTCTGCAGGGGGAGGGCGAGCAAAGGGAGTGGAAGAGGAGGGAGAGGGAGGGCAGGGAGCGGGAGGCCAGACAGGCTCTGCTCATCCACCGCCTGCAGAACAAGGTAGTACTACTGTAGTACAAATATCACAGTATTGGCTTTGATCAGTGTGGTACTGAGAGTACTTTGTGTGCAGGTGTTGGAGTACAGAGATCAATGTCAACAATCGGAGCTCCAGCTGGAGGACGTAAACACACAACTACTCAGGAGCGAGGTCAGACTACTAGTACTAGTACTACTGCTACTAAAACTTCTGCTGAAAGTACTGCTGAAACTACTGCTGAAAGTACTGCTGAAACTAGTACTACTAGTATTAGTGCTATTGCTGCTACTACTACTGAAGTACTTGGTGTACTGTAGTGTTCCTGCAGTACTCCAGATGTGTACTGTGTCTCACTGCAGTACTCCAGATGTGTACTGTGTCTCACTGCAGTACTCCAGATGTGTACTGTGTCTCACTGCAGTACTCCAGATGTGTACTGTGGCTCACTGCAGTACTCCAGATGTGTACTGTGTCTCACTGCAGTACTCCAGATGTGTACTGTGTCTCACTGCAGTACTCCAGATGTGTACTGTGTCTCACTGCAGTACTCCAGATGTGTACTGTGTCTCACTGCAGTACTCCAGATGTGTACTGTGTCTCACTGCAGTACTCCAGATGTGTACTGTGTCTCACTGCAGTACTCCAGATGTGTACTGTCTCACTGCAGTACTCCAGATGTGTACTGTCTCACTGCAGTACTCCAGATGTGTACTGTGTCTCACTGCAGTACTCCAGATGTGTACTGTCTCACTGCAGTACTCCAGATGTGTACTGTGTCTCACTGCAGTACTCCAGATGTGTACTGTGTCTCACTGCAGTACTCCAGATGTGTACTGTGTCTCACTGCAGTACTCCAGATGTGTACTGTCTCACTGCAGTACTCCAGATGTGTACTGTGTCTCACTGCAGTACTCCAGATGTGTACTGTCTCACTGCAGTACTCCAGATGTGTACTGTGTCTCACTGCAGTACTCCAGATGTGTACTGTCTCACTGCAGTACTCCAGATGTGTACTGTCTCACTGCAGTACTCCAGATGTGTACTGGGTCTCACTGCAGTACTCCAGATGTGTACTGTCTCACTGCAGTACTCCAGATGTGTACTGGGTCTCACTGCAGTACTCCAGATGTGTACTGTGTCTCACTGCAGTACTCCAGATGTGTACTGTCTCACTGCAGTACTCCAGATGTGTACTGTGTCTCACTGCAGTACTCCAGATGTGTACTGTCTCACTGCAGTACTCCAGATGTGTACTGTCTCACTGCAGTACTCCAGATGTGTACTGGGTCTCACTGCAGTACTCCAG
>JBAMJR010000096.1:452500-458560 GCA_038501785.1 Myoxocephalus aenaeus
AATTTTTTATTATTTTCTAATTAAAAGTTATAGCTTTATAATTTTAAAAGTTATAGTCTCCTCCGTCTGCAGCAACGTCTGCAGCAACGTCCTCAGTGCGTCTCCTCCGTCTGCAGCAACGTCTGCAGCAACGTCTGCAGCAACGTCTGCAGCAACGTCTGCAGCAACGTCCTCAGTGCGTCTCCTCCGTCTGCAGCAACGTCCTCAGTGCGTCTCCTCCGTCTGCAGCAACGTCTGCAGCAACATCCTCAGTGCGTCTCCTCCGTCTGCAGCAACGTCTGCAGCAACATCCTCAGTGCGTCTCCTCCGTCTGCAGCAACGTCTGCAGCAACGTCCTCAGTGCGTCTCCTCCGTCTGCAGCAACGTCTGCAGCAACATCCTCAGTGCGTCTCCTCCGTCTGCAGCAACGTCTGCAGCAACGTCCTCAGTGCGTCTCCTCCGTCTGCAGCAACGTCTGCAGCAACATCCTCAGTGCGTCTCCTCCGTCTGCAGCAACGTCTGCAGCAACATCCTCAGTGCGTCTCCTCCGTCTGCAGCAACGTCTGCAGCAACATCCTCAGTGCGTCTCCTCCGTCTGCAGCAACGTCTGCAGCAACGTCCTCAGTGCGTCTCCTCCGTCTGCAGCAACGTCTGCAGCAACATCCTCAGTGCGTCTCCTCCGTCTGCAGCAACGTCTGCAGCAACGTCCTCAGTGCGTCTCCTCCGTCTGCAGCAACGTCCTCAGTGCGTCTCCTCCGTCTGCAGCAACGTCCTCAGTGCGTCTCCTCCGTCTGCAGCAACGTCTGCAGCAACATCCTCAGTGCGTCTCCTCCGTCTGCAGCAACGTCTGCAGCAACGTCCTCAGTGCGTCTCCTCCGTCTGCAGCAACGTCTGCAGCAACGTCCTCAGTGCGTCTCCTCAGTCTGCAGCAACGTCCTCAGTGCGTCTCCTCCGTCTGCAGCAACGTCTGCAGCAACGTCTGCAGCAACGTCCTCAGTGCGTCTCCTCCGTCTGCAGCAACGTCTGCAGCAACGTCTGCAGCAACGTCCTCAGTGCGTCTCCTCCGTCTGCAGCAACGTCTGCAGCAACGTCTGCAGCAACGTCCTCAGTGCGTCTCCTCCGTCTGCAGCAACGTCTGCAGCAACGTCTGCAGCAACGTCCTCAGTGCGTCTCCTCCGTCTGCAGCAACGTCCTCAGTGCGTCTCCTCCGTCTGCAGCAACGTCCTCAGTGCGTCTCCTCCGTCTGCAGCAACGTCTGCAGCAACGTCCTCAGTGCGTCTCCTCCGTCTGCAGCAACGTCCTCAGTGCGTCTCCTCCGTCTGCAGCAACGTCTGCAGCAACATCCTCAGTGCGTCTCCTCCGTCTGCAGCAACGTCTGCAGCAACGTCCTCAGTGCGTCTCCTCCGTCTGCAGCAACGTCCTCAGTGCGTCTCCTCCGTCTGCAGCAACGTCCTCAGTGCGTCTCCTCCGTCTGCAGCAACGTCTGCAGCAACATCCTCAGTGCGTCTCCTCCGTCTGCAGCAACGTCTGCAGCAACGTCCTCAGTGCGTCTCCTCCGTCTGCAGCAACGTCCTCAGTGCGTCTCCTCAGTCTGCAGCAACGTCCTCAGTGCGTCTCCTCCGTCTGCAGCAACGTCTGCAGCAACGTCTGCAGCAACGTCCTCAGTGCGTCTCCTCCGTCTGCAGCAACGTCTGCAGCAACGTCTGCAGCAACGTCCTCAGTGCGTCTCCTCCGTCTGCAGCAACGTCTGCAGCAACGTCTGCAGCAACGTCCTCAGTGCGTCTCCTCCGTCTGCAGCAACGTCTGCAGCAACGTCTGCAGCAACGTCCTCAGTGCGTCTCCTCCGTCTGCAGCAACGTCCTCAGTGCGTCTCCTCCGTCTGCAGCAACGTCCTCAGTGCGTCTCCTCCGTCTGCAGCAACGTCCTCAGTGCGTCTCCTCCGTCTGCAGCAACGTCCTCAGTGCGTCTCCTCCGTCTGCAGCAACGTCTGCAGCAACGTCTGCAGCAACATCCTCAGTGCGTCTCCTCCGTCTGCAGCAACGTCTGCAGCAACGTCCTCAGTGCGTCTCCTCCGTCTGCAGCAACGTCCTCAGTGCGTCTCCTCCGTCTGCAGCAACGTCCTCAGTGCGTCTCCTCCGTCTGCAGCAACGTCTGCAGCAACATCCTCAGTGCGTCTCCTCCGTCTGCAGCAACGTCTGCAGCAACGTCCTCAGTGCGTCTCCTCCGTCTGCAGCAACGTCTGCAGCAACGTCCTCAGTGCGTCTCCTCCGTCTGCAGCAACGTCTGCAGCAACGTCCTCAGTGCGTCTCCTCCGTCTGCAGCAACGTCTGCAGCAACGTCTGCAGCAACGTCCTCAGTGCGTCTCCTCCGTCTGCAGCAACGTCTGCAGCAACGTCTGCAGCAACGTCCTCAGTGCGTCTCCTCCGTCTGCAGCAACGTCCTCAGTGCGTCTCCTCCGTCTGCAGCAACGTCTGCAGCAACGTCTGCAGCAACATCCTCAGTGCGTCTCCTCCGTCTGCAGCAACGTCTGCAGCAACGTCCTCAGTGCGTCTCCTCCGTCTGCAGCAACGTCCTCAGTGCGTCTCCTCCGTCTGCAGCAACGTCTGCAGCAACATCCTCAGTGCGTCTCCTCCGTCTGCAGCAACGTCTGCAGCAACGTCCTCAGTGCGTCTCCTCCGTCTGCAGCAACGTCTGCAGCAACGTCCTCAGTGCGTCTCCTCCGTCTGCAGCAACGTCTGCAGCAACGTCCTCAGTGCGTCTCCTCCGTCTGCAGCAACGTCTGCAGCAACGTCTGCAGCAACGTCCTCAGTGCGTCTCCTCCGTCTGCAGCAACGTCTGCAGCAACGTCTGCAGCAACGTCCTCAGTGCGTCTCCTCCGTCTGCAGCAACGTCCTCAGTGCGTCTCCTCCGTCTGCAGCAACGTCCTCAGTGCGTCTCCTCCGTCTGCAGCAACGTCTGCAGCAACGTCCTCAGTGCGTCTCCTCCGTCTGCAGCAACGTCTGCAGCAACGTCTGCAGCAACGTCCTCAGTGCGTCTCCTCCGTCTGCAGCAACGTCCTCAGTGCGTCTCCTCCGTCTGCAGCAACGTCCTCAGTGCGTCTCCTCCGTCTGCAGCAACGTCTGCAGCAACGATCCTCAGTGCGTCTCCTCCGTCTGCAGCAACGTCCTCAGTGCGTCTCCTCCGTCTGCAGCAACGTCTGCAGCAACATCCTCAGTGCGTCTCCTCCGTCTGCAGCAACGTCTGCAGCAACGTCCTCAGTGCGTCTCCTCCGTCTGCAGCAACGTCCTCAGTGCGTCTCCTCCGTCTGCAGCAACGTCCTCAGTGCGTCTCCTCCGTCTGCAGCAACGTCTGCAGCAACATCCTCAGTGCGTCTCCTCCGTCTGCAGCAACGTCTGCAGCAACGTCCTCAGTGCGTCTCCTCCGTCTGCAGCAACGTCTGCAGCAACGTCCTCAGTGCGTCTCCTCCGTCTGCAGCAACGTCTGCAGCAACGTCCTCAGTGCGTCTCCTCCGTCTGCAGCAACGTCTGCAGCAACGTCTGCAGCAACGTCCTCAGTGCGTCTCCTCCGTCTGCAGCAACGTCTGCAGCAACGTCTGCAGCAACGTCCTCAGTGCGTCTCCTCCGTCTGCAGCAACGTCCTCAGTGCGTCTCCTCCGTCTGCAGCAACGTCCTCAGTGCGTCTCCTCCGTCTGCAGCAACGTCCTCAGTGCGTCTCCTCCGTCTGCAGCAACGTCTGCAGCAACATCCTCAGTGCGTCTCCTCCGTCTGCAGCAACGTCTGCAGCAACGTCCTCAGTGCGTCTCCTCCGTCTGCAGCAACGTCTGCAGCAACGTCCTCAGTGCGTCTCCTCAGTCTGCAGCAACGTCCTCAGTGCGTCTCCTCCGTCTGCAGCAACGTCTGCAGCAACGTCTGCAGCAACGTCCTCAGTGCGTCTCCTCCGTCTGCAGCAACGTCTGCAGCAACGTCTGCAGCAACGTCCTCAGTGCGTCTCCTCCGTCTGCAGCAACGTCTGCAGCAACGTCTGCAGCAACGTCCTCAGTGCGTCTCCTCCGTCTGCAGCAACGTCTGCAGCAACGTCTGCAGCAACGTCCTCAGTGCGTCTCCTCCGTCTGCAGCAACGTCCTCAGTGCGTCTCCTCCGTCTGCAGCAACGTCCTCAGTGCGTCTCCTCCGTCTGCAGCAACGTCTGCAGCAACGTCCTCAGTGCGTCTCCTCCGTCTGCAGCAACGTCCTCAGTGCGTCTCCTCCGTCTGCAGCAACGTCTGCAGCAACATCCTCAGTGCGTCTCCTCCGTCTGCAGCAACGTCTGCAGCAACGTCCTCAGTGCGTCTCCTCCGTCTGCAGCAACGTCCTCAGTGCGTCTCCTCCGTCTGCAGCAACGTCCTCAGTGCGTCTCCTCCGTCTGCAGCAACGTCTGCAGCAACATCCTCAGTGCGTCTCCTCCGTCTGCAGCAACGTCTGCAGCAACGTCCTCAGTGCGTCTCCTCCGTCTGCAGCAACGTCTGCAGCAACGTCCTCAGTGCGTCTCCTCCGTCTGCAGCAACGTCTGCAGCAACGTCCTCAGTGCGTCTCCTCCGTCTGCAGCAACGTCTGCAGCAACGTCTGCAGCAACGTCCTCAGTGCGTCTCCTCCGTCTGCAGCAACGTCTGCAGCAACGTCTGCAGCAACGTCCTCAGTGCGTCTCCTCCGTCTGCAGCAACGTCCTCAGTGCGTCTCCTCCGTCTGCAGCAACGTCCTCAGTGCGTCTCCTCCGTCTGCAGCAACGTCCTCAGTGCGTCTCCTCCGTCTGCAGCAACGTCTGCAGCAACATCCTCAGTGCGTCTCCTCCGTCTGCAGCAACGTCTGCAGCAACGTCCTCAGTGCGTCTCCTCCGTCTGCAGCAACGTCCTCAGTGCGTCTCCTCAGTCTGCAGCAACGTCCTCAGTGCGTCTCCTCCGTCTGCAGCAACGTCTGCAGCAACGTCTGCAGCAACGTCCTCAGTGCGTCTCCTCCGTCTGCAGCAACGTCTGCAGCAACGTCTGCAGCAACGTCCTCAGTGCGTCTCCTCCGTCTGCAGCAACGTCTGCAGCAACGTCTGCAGCAACGTCCTCAGTGCGTCTCCTCCGTCTGCAGCAACGTCTGCAGCAACGTCTGCAGCAACGTCCTCAGTGCGTCTCCTCCGTCTGCAGCAACGTCCTCAGTGCGTCTCCTCCGTCTGCAGCAACGTCCTCAGTGCGTCTCCTCCGTCTGCAGCAACGTCTGCAGCAACGTCCTCAGTGCGTCTCCTCCGTCTGCAGCAACGTCCTCAGTGCGTCTCCTCCGTCTGCAGCAACGTCTGCAGCAACATCCTCAGTGCGTCTCCTCCGTCTGCAGCAACGTCTGCAGCAACGTCCTCAGTGCGTCTCCTCCGTCTGCAGCAACGTCTGCAGCAACGTCCTCAGTGCGTCTCCTCCGTCTGCAGCAACGTCTGCAGCAACGTCCTCAGTGCGTCTCCTCCGTCTGCAGCAACGTCTGCAGCAACGTCTGCAGCAACGTCCTCAGTGCGTCTCCTCCGTCTGCAGCAACGTCTGCAGCAACGTCTGCAGCAACGTCCTCAGTGCGTCTCCTCCGTCTGCAGCAACGTCCTCAGTGCGTCTCCTCCGTCTGCAGCAACGTCTGCAGCAACGTCCTCAGTGCGTCTCCTCCGTCTGCAGCAACGTCTGCAGCAACGTCTGCAGCAACGTCCTCAGTGCGTCTCCTCCGTCTGCAGCAACGTCTGCAGCAACGTCCTCAGTGCGTTCACTGAGACAAAATGACACCTGCGTACCCAATTATTGGTTATTGGTCAAAAATTGGTTATATCTTACAGAGAGTTATTCTTATAACTTAGAATTATTATTCTTAACCCACGGGCAACATATATATATATATATATATATATATATATATATATATATATATATATATGATATATACTGTTATATATTGGTCAACCAGTGGCAGGCCGTGGATTGTGCACCTACGCCTGCTATAACAGCTGACGGTGCGCGGCAATTAAAATGTAAACTTTGTGATTGTGTTTAGGCTCAGAGGAGACTTACAGGCCCTGATGGCACCACTGATGT
>JBAMJR010000097.1:0-120000 GCA_038501785.1 Myoxocephalus aenaeus
TAATGAGATACAACCTTTTTCTGATTAGCTAAACACTGTTTTTTGTGTGTTTTTTTTGCATCTAAAATCTCCAACAGAGCTCTCTAATAGGTGTCATTAGCGGGGACATAGCAGTGCTTCAGGCGACATACACACAGGGAACGTGACTGAATGGCAGAGATGGTGTGATCTTGAAGATAATGAATGTCTGACTCTGGCGCCACATCAGCAGCGCAGGTGTCACAGATGTACCTGCACTGCTTTGCACTGGGGCGAGTTCACACATTTGTATATTTTGGGCTCTATCTGAGGGTGATGAGAGTTACATTGGTTTCCAATCCGAATCAGCATCTTCTCTTCATCAATCAAATATGAATCAGTGAACCATATTGTCGCCCTCGTCTGTGCAAATTCCAAATCAGCGGGGGGAATCTAGTTAGACGAAAATAGAACAATGGAGCAAACCCGCATTCCAGGTAACTTTGAGAGTTAAAGGGGCTGTTGGGGATTGTCTCGTATGCTTGTCAGACACTGCAGCTGTTTGATTGCTTCTGCGCCTACACTGGGGGGAAAGAAAAGTCAATAGTTGACATGTGAGGGGAAGACGCTGCTCCTCCTGTGAGAAACATCCGCTCCGGTTCCCCATCAAGGTTTTTATGCTGTTTTATTCTCAATTGTTTGGAAGATGAAAGATGGCTGCCTCTTGGTTGTCATTTCAATTGTAGTCTCTCTCTCTCTCTCTCTCTCTCTCTCTCTCGCCCTCCCTCACACACACATCCTTCTCTCGCTGGACAGTTTGAGATAAGATGAGCGTTAGACAGGCACGGAGAGGAGAGAGACACACACTATGATCAGACAGCACACACACACACACACACACACACACACACGTAAAATCAACAATGGGTCATTACGAGCTAATGCCATAATATGTTTGCCATGCCCTCCCACAATGCTTTGCTCCGTAGGCCAACACCATTTACTGATTTGCAATACAAACAAACAAAAACAGGGTATTTGTGTGTGTGTGTGTGTGTGTGTGTGTGTGTGTGTGTGTGTGTGTGTGTGTGTGTGTGTGTGTGTGTGTGTGGAGATGCATATGTGCACTGTGCTTTGTGTATTCTTATGTAAGCATGCAGCCTCTTCTTGCCTCGAGGATGATGATGGAAACTGTTTGTCATCCTCCCACCTCTCTCTCTCTCTCTCTCTCTCTCTCTCTCTCTCTCTCTCTCTCTCTTTCTTCACTCATTCAAATAAAATGTGCTTTTTTGCCACAATAGAGGCATTTCCAGGCTAACGTAACCGTGCCGGCGCACACAAATAGCGAATTAATTAAGAATTGTAAACCCATATCAACAATGATATAGGCGGCAGGTTTGCTATTCAAACAGTGTGACATGCTGTCAGATGCTCAGCTCCAACTGCAACGCCTGCAAACAGCCACTGGGGGAGAAAAAGGCCAAGAGTGAGTAAATTATTATATTTAAAAGCACAAAAATGTATTGTGTATGTATGGTGGAGCTTTATTACCCCTTAAAATAAGCAGTTTATTACACTATTTACTGATAATACTTGTGTATGAATAACAATTATTTTTGTATATATATATATATATTGATGTCCCATATGGTGATGCTTTCAGTTGTTACAGTTAAGGAAGTGTAAGTAGTCTCACCAGTGGCGGGCCGTGCATTTTCTACCTAGGCCTGCTGTCTGATATCGTTTACATACAGTAAATACGCGCATGACGGGATGCTGCGCTGTGAAAAACAATTACATTATAAAATAGATATAACTTTGTGATTCTATTTAGGCCAGCAGAGAAGGCTTAGCAGGCCCTGACGGCCCACCACTCCCACTCAGTGAAAGTCAACCAATCTCAACTAAGAGTGTCCATCAGGGTCCTATTTGGTGCAACAGCTGAGCAATTCACTTTTACTTTACTTTTCCCAAATTGACCAATCACAGAAGTGGAGTTGCAAGTTAAACTGGTTGATGGTACCTTTTAACAACAGAGGACACGGAGGAATAATACAGAAAAAAATAGAGACTGCTTTACTGGGATAGATGGCTTGGGAAATTGACCAAACAGCAATATTTAAGTTAGCTGGATAGATGTACTGACTAACTTCTTCTTTGAGGTTGTTGCAGACACTGTATGATATGACAATGTGTAATGTGCTGGTTGTGTAGACAAGTCCGCTTCAACTTCATAAGGTGATATCAATGATGCGACCAATGAAATCAGATGATACTGTTTCGATATATTACAACATGTAGAAACCTACAGCAGGGACATCGCTCATGTAAGCAGCGCTGTGCAAGGCTGTTTGATGGATCTATAGTCACGAATGTGAGGCCGACGTATCAATCACTACTTAAACGCAGATTGTTATTGCAGATGCTTGAAAAGTAATGCAATGCCAGGACTCATTTTTATTAGCAGTTAATATTGTATCAGTATTTGATAACTTTTCAAAAGTTTGCTTCAAATGTTCTCGACACTCGAATGGAAGCAATGTCTTCTCTGGGTCTTGTGTTCTCTTGCTTTGCCTACTAAAATATTTTCGTCCATTAGTGTCACTGTCTATCTCTCATATATTCTAATATAAAACAGCCTGACACAATTTAGACTCTTTGAATAAAATATTTAGTGCCTC
Organism: Myoxocephalus aenaeus; assembly: GCA_038501785.1. NCBI lineage: Eukaryota > Metazoa > Chordata > Actinopteri > Perciformes > Cottidae > Myoxocephalus > Myoxocephalus aenaeus. The sequence goes on from JBAMJR010000097.1 coordinate 2,640, forward strand.
TTCCCAATTCATGATTAATACGTGCTTCACCCAAGAGAGACCATTACGAAAATAAATCCTTTCTGAGTATCTTATCCTGCTGTCTTCTAGTATTATTCTTTTTCTGATCTCATTTTTAGCCTTCTCAGTTTGGCCAACTTACTTTTGCATCAGCTTCTTATATTCTGTCACATTTTAATTCAATGTACTTTTTCTTAATTGCTGTGTTTTGAACCACGGGACATTTTACTTTCACATTCACACCTATTTAGGTTATCTTGCTGCCTCGTTCACACCCTCACACAATCCCAAGATATTGAGTGGTATCAAGAGGAATTCTAAGCAGACTATTTGGAGACGATAACCTACTTCTGTGTGCTCGCATGTTACAATAACAATAGCAACATATTGCATGTCTGAGATCATTACCAGAGACTCTGGAGGCATTACTTTTTTTTGCCATCTTTCAGAGCGAAAACAATGTGTTAGATTAGAATTCAAACCTGGCAGGCTATGATAGGTTTTCCATTCATTTCGATAATACATTTAAATTGCCAAGACTCAAAGGAACAATCATTTACCGTACATTTCGGGTTACAAGCCGCTCCTACGGCTGATCAGTGTCCCCGCTGTAGCAAGCTAGCGCTTCTGCTGCTACTGCCCGCTGCTGCTGCTACTGCCCGCGTCCCCTTTGCCCAAGTCGGGTGTCGAGCCTGGTCCAGGCTAGCGGAAGTTAGCGGGGAAGTGACGGAGCGCTAGCAGGAGCCCCAGCTGGCTACGGCGGGGAGCTGTCGGGGACACTGACCGAAGGTAGTAGCGGCTTGTAACCCGAAATTTACGGTAAATGTAATGTCAGTTGTTAAGTCGCTTCCTCACTGTATGATCAAACACAATGGTGATGGCCAACTGATGAAAGCCCTTTAGAAAATGGTATACTACATTTGTAATAATAAATATGCTCCTAAACATTTTTTTTTTTTTTGGTCTTCCCATGTATTCTGCATTGGCGAAAAGTACTGGGTCTTCCATTTGAAGTATGTATGGGAAGAAACTAAGCAAAACCGTGAGGGATACCGTCTTGTGCAGCCAAGTACATCTGGCAGACTTCTTCTCAGTTGGGATTCTGACCTGATTGTTTATATCCAAATATGTGCATTTGTGTGCTCCCTCATGTATGCACGAGTACATCAAAACCACCAATCTGCATTGTGTTTTCTCCCGTGTAAATGTCGACATGAACAAAGCGTAATTTGCAATGACAGGATAGATTAATGGGATTTCATTTTGTACGCAACGTTTTTTCACCCTCTTCTTCATGCTTCTGGAAGGGGAGTGCATCCACCGGCTGTGGCAGTTTGGATGACGGGGTGAAACAAATGGTGTGATTTCATTAACATCAAACACTGCTGCACCTCTCGGGGGATGAAAACACTACATTGAGGATAATCAGCACTTGTGACTGTAACAAAGGCTCCCTCACATTGGAAGATGCTGTTTCCTGGGGAGGAAAAGGACGTTTCGGCTTTTAAAGTGTAGTGTTATGGAAGACATTGTTGCTCTCTGCAACCAACACCTATTTGTCATTTTAACCCTGGAGTGGTTTGTTTGGGTTTATGAGAGCTCTGTAATCAGTCAGAGCTTGCTGAGAGGCTGGTGTACATTTTCAAACAAACCTGAAACCTTTTTTTATTTTTTATTCTTATTGAGAATGTGATCCACAACAGAGGCAGCAAAAAAAAAAAAAAAGATTGCTTGTGCAATTTGTACTTGATTGTAACGCTCAATTCTCCTTTTTTCTGTGTTGTTACAAACTTGACCATTGAAGTGTTTTTGCTGTCCGTTTTTGAAAATACAGATGATTGCTTTGACGAAAATCACTGAGTGTGTGTGTGCAAATTGTGTAAGTGTTTGTGTGCTACAGCTCAGACAGGCTGACTTCAAAATTAAACAGGAACTACTCTTCAAGTGCTCTTCTTTTTTGCTCGAGTCCACAGAGTCAGGATTGCCTCACATTGTTTTGCTCAAGGTTGAGAAAGCAGCTATCGCAAAGTGAATGTATGCATTCACAGAGCATCTACACTACACTATGTTTTGCCTGCCATGCTATCTGAAAGCACTTCTTGACTTGACTTTATTTATTTGATGTGGACATCACAATGGCATTAGAATTTCTAGCACACATATATGCAAAAAGGAAAAACCAGATGCACTGTGTTAAGTGTATATAGTGAATGCTAATTTCCAACATCTGTCCACAGGAGGCTTTTAAAAAAAAAATAGAATAAAATAGAATAAAAAAGAGAATACATCCACAGATACATACAGTACATAGATACATACACAAAGTAAAAGTATGAGGGTGTTAAACATGTGAACAATGTTGTTTTTCTCTTAACCATGATTTAAGACCTTTATTAAAAACCTTAAAATCGTGTTGCACTTTCAGTTCTGTTGGGAGACGGTTCCATTGCTCTGCTCCTCCATCAGAAAAAGCTGACTGAGGCTTGAATTCCTGTTTTTCAAGCAAATGCTAAATGCTAAAATCCAAACCACTTTTTTCATATATAAAAAACAGTGTCACATTTCAAAAGGGATTCGGTAGCGTCATGTTACACTGTGCCATAGGCTGAACCTGCCAATGAATGCTTACTGAATGCAACCAGCTGAGACACAGAGCCTGTTAACCTTTAGAGAGTGTTGGATGGAATCCCTGGACGGCCTATAGAGCACTTATGGATCTAAACAATGCGCATTTTAAACCAGCTATGCATTAAACACACTACAGCTGTGTGGAAGTAAGTACTGTCATTGTACTAATTGCTACAGCTTTCTATTTTGCTTGGTGGAGCCCTCCCTTGTATCACTCTACACTGCCATATCTAATCAAGGTGAACATGCAAATGCATTTGCAATGATTATTATTATCTGTGGAAATAAGCTTATAGTGGAACTAGAAAGTGCAGAGCAAGACATTCTCAATAAGGTCACTCTATATAATATGTGTGTGTGTGTGTGTGTGTGGGGGGGGGGGGGTGCACGGTACAAAAGTGTGTGTCTTGGTGACACTCACTTGTGCCAAAGCACACTCGAACATTGCTTACATTGTGTAATGCAGTTGAAATAGCTTCATGCTCTACTTATCCTGAAATAATATGGTATTGACTACTTTACAATATGATGCGAAAGGTTATGCATTTTAATGGCTCCAACAATCCTTGATCCCTGGTGGAACAATGAGCTGATAAACCTTTTTTCATCTGATGCTTTTCAGCATTACAGATGTGTGCACTTGTATGCATTTTGAGGGATTGCAATATTAATGTTATGGCATCGAGACTGTCTTGTGAGGACAATATCATCTGTTAGCCAGTGATGGATGCACTCCGAAGCGTCTACAAGAAAACAGTATTGTGATCTAATGGTGCGGAAATAGCATTGTAGACCAGATATTACACAGCCCAGCCATGAATCAGGCACTTAGAGCACCGCTGTTAGGCTCTCATTGCCAAGATCTCCTATTACAAATCTCCTTCTCCTGTTTTATTTCACCACTTCTCTTTCTTTCCCAGTCAATTTCATAATGCGTATGAGTGTGTTTATAACTGGATCTAAAATCAATAGTCGAGTGGTATCTGCGTGCGTCCGGTGTATACTTCTATGTGTGTGCATTAGACATGCATTTATATTTGTGTGTATGGTTGTTAAGTGTGTGTGTGTGTGTGTGTGTGTGTGTGTGTGTGTGTGTGTGTGTGTGTGTGTGTGTGTGTGTGTGTGTGTGGGTCCATCTGTGTGTTCTCTCACTCCTCTTCTATCGGACTGACCTTGGCGATGACCGTCTCGTATTTCTGGCAGCTCATGTACTCATCCAGCTGGCTGTTTCTGCCTTTGATTGCTTTGATTTGATCCATTAAGTCCAATTCAGTCACGAAGAGGAGATTGCGATGGGGGCCACGAGGCCGGTTAAAGAAGGATTTCTCAGCCTTGATGCAATGAAACACATGTGTGTGTAAAATGACTCGCAGGTCAATATGAGCAAAGTGGATTGATTGGAATTGAAGCTAAACTCCTCCCCTGCACAGCAATTGAGAAATCTCTAATGTGGACGGAGCTGCAGTAAGATTGATTCTGAGGGAGGTGTTTACAGTTGGGTCATTTTCCAGTTTTGCTGTCCAAGCTTAAACCCGTATGATTTAGATTTTTTTCAAACACGTCAAACTGACATTTGTCGTTCAACCCGTTCTGGCAGATAAAAAAAAGTAGCCGACATCAGCAACCACTGCTGAAGCCATCACATCACTTTGAATGCATCAGTAATCATTAAGCGGCTCTTAATTGGTTTGCCTAACAGAGCAACCAAACATCAGCCATAACACTTTATCATCTATCCTTTCACTCCCCCCCTCTCTTCCTCCTTTTAGGTCTCTGCCCCTCCCCTTCTTTTTCTTCAACCCCAAGGGATACAATCAACAAGGACGTTCGTCCTTAAGCAGTGATAAGCAATATGACAGTGTGATTAACATAGCATGTGGTTGCTTATAAACTAACAGAGACTCTAGTTTCTGAAAAGGCAGAACACAATTTTCTGCCGAGCCGAAGCAACGTGTAGATCAAACTGCAGTCGAGGTGGATGATGGGACGATGTGCACAACTCCCGTTGAGTTTGTTTGTTAGAAAAGACATTTGTTTTTTGTGGCGTTTAGATTAGACATGGCAGAGTTTGTCTGAAGCAGAGGGGAAAGCTAAAACTGTGTCAAAATGGCAACATTTTGGATTTGAAGCCGATGAAAGACGCGAGTTGGAAAACAGACAACGTTTCCACATGGCACGAGTTGAGCTCGAGGTGGTTGTTCCAATTTATTAGTTGTAGGATTATAAATAGACTAATGCTGATTTTATAATAAATTCATAAATAATGGTATCGGCAGCATTCTGATTTCCATGTGTAGCAGTATTGACCAATCACATTTGAGCAGTCCTTGGTTGCATACAGGTAAACGGTCCATGTGGAGAGCAAACGAGGCAGAACATGTTGGCCGAAATGCACCCTCGGTACACTTATCGTCAGATGGCAATTCAGATCGTTATTAGCTTTTATATGTATTGATCCGCATCCATATGCCGACATCTGTTTATAGAACTTAGCCGTCGTTTTGACGTCGTCAATCAACCTCGCGTCTCAGGTTGCGAGTCGAACCAATTACCCCGCTCACAGAAGAGGACGCGGAGACATAAAAAGAGAGAGAGAGATATATGTAGATTACTGATCAGTCATCAGTAATCTGAATATCAGCTGGTTACACCAGAACCCGCAAAATATTGCTGCTTCCCCCAGAGGCTAAATCATCGTCAGACCACTAGCTGATGGGTTCTGAGATTGTGTTAGAATGAAATAGCGTGCCAGAGACGGGCAGCTTTAGCCTCAGTCTTTGAGCATGATATCATATATGAAGTCATTAAATGTATACGGACCACTTTTCTTACAAGATGCTCATTTAAAATCAAGCTACCTGCTGAATTAATTACCTTGAGGCTGCAGGAATCTTTTAAATACAATATTTTCCGAGACTTCCTGCCCATGTGTACACGTCTGTGCATACACAGAATGTATTTGGCATCTGTTTTGAATGTAAAACCACCATGCAGATGAGAGTAAAGTCTTTGTGTGGCTGGGATCACTTTTGCTTGTTATGCGTGTGCTTGTGTATCTACATTGGTTGGTTGCTCATATGCTCATATAGGCATGTTCAGAGTTTGTAGAACTTGCCTGTGTGTGTGTGTGTGTGTGTGTGTGTGTGTGGCCTTGCTCGGTGCAGCATTCTCAAAGTGCACTAATTGAATAAAGAGTAATTGTGATGTGTTTAAGCAGCCGCTGACCCCTGTTGTTCATGTGGGTAAAGCCATTATGAAGCATAAGGTCTACTCCAGTGGACACACACAAAAAAAAGAAAGCAAACTTGTGGAAGCAAGGGAAAAGGATGGCAGCGGGTTGGTTAAGTGGCTTGGGCATTTGTGCTTTTTTTTGTTACCCATTACATGCTGGTACAAACAACCAAGGTACAAGCTCGAAGGCACAGAAGAGCATGTCAAATATTAATTCACTCGAGAAAATTAAATACAGCAGCTAAAATGTTTTCCAGTAGCAACAGCAATGTACATGCTCGGAATTGAAATCTGCATGGGCAGGGTACAAAACGTCAGGAAATGAATATAATCCCATTTTGCACAAGCTTTGTCTTGATTGTCTCACATATTCCCCTAATGTGTGCTGTGTGTTGTATGCTTAATAGTGTCCCAAATGCTTTGCACATCATGTGACCTTATAGATGATCTACTTTGTGGACATAATTAATGAAGGGGTCGTGTCACCGGGGTGTCCGGAACTAAGAGTATACGTTGTTAAATCTGATTGGTCATGTTTTGCCAATCATCGAATCATGTTTTTAATAACTTTTTTGCTCATTTATCGCCCTCTGTTTCAGCTTTATATAGAAAAGTAGTAAAAGGAAAAAAAAACTATTGGCCTAGATACATGTGACTATCGCTTAGCTGTTTTTCAACACAGTGTGTGCGTGTGTGTGTGTGTGTGTGTGTGTGTGTGTGTGTGTGCAGTGTGGCGCTATCCAGAGTACTGCAATGGATTGGAGATCAATAGACAGACCGATTGGCAGACACAGTTTCTCAGCCTACTTGTTTTTTGTGGTTGTAAAGAGAGATTTAGAATTCCATTTCCACGCGTTGTATCGGTCCACAGACAAGGAGAGAGAGAGAGCGATGCAAGCCGCACCTCCCTCTGCTGATTTTAGGGAGACATTCAGTTGAACATATATTTAGCACTCTGGTAATGCTACGAACTGATATGGATTCTTTGATTTTGAAACAGTGTTGTTGTTATATCGCCAAAATGGTTGGGCCTACATGGTGATTTATTCCTGCACACTATTTTCAAATTGCTATTAAGTATACAGTATATCATGAGAAATCAAGCATATATTTAAAATCAGACGTCCAGCTCCCCTGAATAGCCTGGAATGATCCATTGACTTACTATCACACGTATCCCCCGCTGTGACCGTTCAACTGGGAGATTGGCAGTCGAATCAGGCTCCGAAGATCGAGAACAGTCGCCTGTTTGGGATCACAATCATCGTGCCGTGTGAGTTGTATAAGCAACCTTTCAATCAGAGGTTCAAAGTCAGAGGTTCAAAGTTATTAGTATAGATAGTAACAGAATAGAAGAAACAGCAGTTGAGATAACAGTCAAACAACAGGAGTATTTTCTTAGAATAGGAAGTGTTTCCAATGAAAATCAAAACTATCTCTGCAACTTCAAGCTATGGGATGGTGCAGTTTAAAGCTGTTTTTGTATTTGTGCCAACTGACTCTTAATAAGTAAATGTAATGCTGATAAGCAATGTGTAGACGTGTATGATACATACAATGACAGACACATCTGCCATAATACATTTACAATCAACAATCCTATATATCATAACATACAAGTCTATATATATTATATTACATGCTATATTCCATTATAGGTGATTGAAATACCACAGAGATAATGCACTATTTGTCAAATGAAATGAATGGGATATGCACTCTAATAATATTAGATTAATATCATAATCTGCCGCATTCTGAAGGGACCCAACAAACACAGGGAAAATGTAAAGAGCGGTTTCTTAATTTGCACAAACCATCGTAGACAGCAATCTAAAAATGCTTATTATGAAATCCAGTCTGTAACGGTCCCATTGTCTCTGTCACTTCAATCTTTTCAGGTCTGTGTGGATCGCGGAGCTGTTTGAATAGTATGTTGCGGTAAACAACATTGCTCTTCTCAACAAGGGCCCTGACGCTCCGAGACTGTTGGAGAACCCTTCAACGTATGAAGTGTGTTCCTAACTCTGACATGACTAATCTGTTTTAACAACACAAGTGCCATAGTAAAACTACGTGACGCTCCTCAGCAGAGAGCCCTGAAACCCACTGGATGACACTTTAGGATGATAGAGTTTCCTACTTCCAAAGGAACGTCCACACCATGAGTTAAAAGACGGTGGCGACGAGCTCTTTGCTTGATACAGAGTCCGAAAAGGTGCCGTTCAGCTCTTAGTTGTGAATGTTATCAGGAAATACCACTGGGCTGATGCCTGTTTGGAGAGTCTTGGCAGTAGAAATGTGCCCCCTATGACCTCGGATACAATGACCTCTAATGGCATTAAGGTGCTACTGGACACAGCAACTGGGTTAAAGAGATTACGTGATTTTGTTCAAGACATCGCAAGTTTAAACCCGTCTTAAACCTTAAAACGCAGCTAAGCTGACGGTGCATTATACTTAGGCAGAAAGATGCTGAGGGATTCTACATCGCTGTAAATAATACATGGGAAATGAAGTTATTTTACAGCATTGCGTACTTGTTCTTAACACTGCAATGTAAGGCATATGTGGCGGGGGCTAATTGTATATATATCGTGGAAGAAGAAAAAGATGTTCGGGAGAAAAACAAGTCTGAAGGATCGTCAATCGTCGCAGCTTGGCCGCTTCACATGAGTTTGAAAGTGTGAACACTCGCAAGTCGTCGCTTTTAACTGCCAAACCGTTCCACTGCTTATCCCCGTGAGATCGGAACGCGGCCGAAGATCCGCTTCGGTATATAGAACGTGTGGAGAATCCGTTTGAGCTGTCCGGGAAGCCAATTGTTCGTCAGTGAGCAAACCGCGGGTGAAACTGGCTTAGTGGAAAACCCTTTAGGGACCCGGGATGTCCGCGTGGAAGGGTTTCAAAGAAGTAGATGGAGCCGGCTGCCCACGTGTATGTGTGTGTGTGAAACCAAATCGTATTTAACACACTCACTACAAACAGAGCTTAATTTGTCCTCCTCACCCATAATCCCTTTGGTTAATGCACCATTCCATTTGATCCCAGTGATCCTACACGTCACCTCAAGCTGCACCGCCTCTGTCATTTCTGTGAGAGGAGTTTGCGTGAAATTGAGCTCAATGCCAGTGTAACCGTTTATATCTTAAGATGACAATAGATAGTCGGCCTATGCGCCCTTTTCCCGCACTGTATGTGTGATTTGCCATCTACCCTGCCTCGCTTCCTCCCGCTAAATGAAATTACGTCTTCCCCCTCTTCCTTTCACAGCTTAGCCCTTATTTTAATTAGCTCGCTGTCTGATCTCTCTTTTCTCCTCTCCCTCTCTGATAATCCTCCCTCGTTTCCTTTGCGTTTCTCCGTCTCTCTCACTCGTTCGCTCTCATTACTGTACGGTCATTTCTCAGAGTAATTAATGAGCTGAAATCTGCCTTGGTGTCAAAAGGGTCGCGAGCTTTCTCTCTCTCTCTCTCTCTCTCTCTCTCTCTCTCTCTCTCTCTCTCTCTCTCTCTCTCACACACCTCTCTCTCTCTCACATCTCTCTCTCTCTCTCTCTCTCTCTCTCTCTCTCTCTCTCTCTCTCTCTCTCTCTCTCTCTCTCTCTCTCTCTCTCTCTCACACCTCTCTCTCTCTCTCTCTCTCTCTCTCTCTCTCTAGCACATGAGTCATCCGGCGCTCTATTTAGCTGCTGCTCCTGTCTTTCTGCTCTTCTTTCTCTGCACACAAATAGAGAGAGAGAAAGGGAAAACAGGGGTTGAATGACCTCCGATGTCTGCCCAGTAATTACGCGGAGACATAAAAAGAGAGAGAGAGATATATGTAGTGAGTGGACCGCACTAGACTAGAGAAAGGCAATTGGCTTCTTAGTCAGACCCGGGTAGTGATTTAATAGAATATGAATATGCAGCAGTAATATCAACCTGCAGCAGAGTTTCATCTCACTGACTCCATTCAGGCAGCAACAAGAAAAGTGTCAATTACTGAAACGGATAGTGAACTGATCTCACAACACTTCTCCGAAACTGTCCTTCTGTCCCCAATTATAAAGCCCCGTGTTGCTGTGGCGCAGGGCCAGCATTAAGATAAGGATGGTCATTCTCTATATTTTTGCAACTAAGTACTGTGAAAAGAGCAACATTAATACAACTGACTTGCCATAAAATAAATAGTGTGATACCAATCTTTCTGTCAAAATTAGTTTTCACACTCAATCTCCGAAATATATATATATATATATTCTTTTTGCCATATTAAAGTGTGAGAAGGGTTTACCGAAGCCAAACCTGAACTGCTCTCGCTCTCGCCCAGCCTGTTAATGTATTAATGTGCATACGTCTGTGCGTGTGTGTGCATGATCCTTTTAATCCAGACTCGCCCGTGTCCTTCAAACCCCAATCAAGGTTGTCATTAATGAGCGTTTCCTCTCCCTGCCTCTCGCTCTCTCCCTAAACCGTTCATAATTAACTACAAGCACTGCTTCTTACTAATGTTGACTGAATGTGTGTGCGTGTGTGCGTGTGTGTGTGTGTGTGTGTGTGTGTGCATAGCAAAACAGATGAGCAATAAATGGCTCTATACACATCTCCTCTGGTTCGATTAGCGATGGCTAAAAGTTGGTGGTGATTCAACTCTTCGGGGCCTTTGGGTTCATCTCGTCACGGCTGATCATTCGGATTTCTTAACTTCATCGGGATCTGACTCAGTCCAGTTGTTACTCACTGATGTGCCAGTCATCCTTGTCCACGCTGCGTCCTCACCCCTAACTTCAATTGTATACACTTAACTTTGAATACCGCTCTCTGTATTCAGAGCAGCGTTGGGTTTTGTTGAAATAGAAGGAAGTGCAGTGGGTGATAAGTGGACTGTTAGTCCAGCGTAGCATGAGGACGTTATACCCAATAGAGAGAATACAGTGTGCACAGTGGATAGCCTCGGACTGCTTCAGACTTTGAAGAAACACTTGGAATATATAACAAAATGTCAATAAGTGGGCCATGATTCCTTATAATTCCATTGAGTGAAGAAAAGCCATTGTGCCTAACCCTGTGGCTGATACAATGCATGCTAAGTTCTTACTGAAAGAAAAACAAAAGTCCAATGTCATTAACGTCTCCATTTCCTCCTCGCTTTTGTCTCCGTCTGCCTTCAGGTGTCGCGTCCAGGTGGGGTGGTAACCATGGAGAGGCTGTTGCTCTGTGTGATGCTGGCAGTTGCCATGGCAGTGCGGGCACAGGTCTGCCCGAAGCGCTGCGTCTGTCAGATCCTGTCACCCAACCTGGCGACCCTCTGCGCCAAGAAGGGCCTGCTGTTTGTACCGCCCAACATTGATAGGCATACAGTGGAGCTGCGGCTGGCTGACAACTTTGTCACAAGGTAACAGTCACATCACTAACGCTGCGATTAAGTTAAGTTCTTTGTTTTTCTTGCATGTCTCCCCATTGAACGAATAATCACACAAATGGCCAGGTTTAACAACAGCATGAATTCATCAAGTAATGAATGTATGAATGAATGAATATATACTTTATTAATCCCCGAGGGGAAATTTGGTGTCGACGTAGCAGCAATTTACAGACAAAAATAAGATATAAAAACAACAGGGATGAAATATATATATACAATAATAATAATAATAATAATAATAATAACAATAACAATAACAATAACAATAATAATATAAAATAAAATAGCTGGGGTGAAAGAAAAAAAACAGTATTAATTTAGGAATTAAATTAAATGTAAACAGTAGAAGTGCAAAAATGCAAAGTATGTATGTGTATATTAAGTGTGTGAGGTGTAAATAAAACAAACAATAAACAGACAATAGGGGAGTGCAAAAATGCAAATTATGTATGTAAGTATATGAAGTGTAAAGTGTAGATAAACATAAACGTAAACTTGTACAATGATTAATCAGTCAGAGGATCTGGCAGGCGGTGACTTATTATAAATCTAATTTGTCTAGTCGTATTCTCACTACTTCCAAAATGCATATTTAAATGCATATTTAAAATGTTCATCAAAGTTCAGTTTTACAAAACAGTGTTACTGACAAGTTAGTAACAAAATTGCCGAAAATTGGCGAAAAATGTGTTCACTGACCTCTGACATTTGTGTGAATAATTCTCAAAAATAACTAAAACGATCATACGTGTGTCTAATGCTTTTAATGAATTATAGTAGACAAAGTAAACTACCCTTACCTCAACTGGAAGATAAAACAGTGAATCTTGGTGTACACTGTTCCATATGATATTACCACTTCACTAGCATTTAGTTATTAACAACCAAATGTATAATCCTTGAAGAACTACATCATACTTGGAAAGTTCAGTCTTAATGTGTGAGAATGAACAATTTCCCCTCAAAGCTAGAAACAGAGACACTGATCTGTGATGTCATGAAGCGAGAAAGCTCGGAGCCTCTCCGGCATAGATGAATAAGTCGCAGAATTTTTGGACAGAGCGGCATCTCCCAGGGTGCTGCTCATGACCATACGAGCACATTATCTGCCGGCACTAGAATGAAATAAAACTCATTAGGTGTGAACACAAAAAAGATTCTTTGAGGCCGCAGAGTAAGTCATAGCCGGTTCATAGTCAATGGAGCAGCTCAAGGCTGGCTCCTGATTGCATTGCAGTTTAGTGCTTCTGCTCTCTGGTTTGTTGCCATTTGAGAGAGCTGTTCACGTTCACAAACATTAAATGAGCTGCACAGGGGGAAAAAGTAGCACCATGGGTAAATTCTGTTTTCTATTATTTAGCTTGTAAACAGTTTTCCTTTGAAAGATTTCTCTAAATGTTGCTTTTGAACATAGCTTTTCAGAGGAAATTCATTTTTATCTGTAAATTGACTGTTTAACGGCTTCACGTGTTGGTGTTACAAACGTTTTGCTTCGCTCCAATAGCAGAACGGCTCCTAGAGGAAGTCTTGTGATTCGTCGTATGACCCTTGTCTTATCTGAATGCTGCTTATCTGTGTCCACAGTGTGAAGAGGAAGGATTTTGCAAACATGACACGGCTGGTGGACCTAACATTATCCAGAAACACCATCTCCTTCATCACACCTCAGGCCTTTACCGATTTGGAAAACCTCAGAGCTCTACACCTCAACAGGTATGGATGCATGCAGCTGTTTCTGAAATGAGCGTCGCACGATGTTCCCTTGGTAAATGTGAGGTGTTGTACTTTATTTCCAGAAGCTACAATGTTCTTTTTGTTCTTCTTTTCATCAACCTCTCCCTCTCTTTCCCAGTAACCGGCTGACGAGGATAGGCAATGATACATTCAGCGGGATGTCGAAGCTGCACCACCTGATTCTGAACAACAACCAGCTGGTGCTGATCCACCAGGAAGCGTTCAACGACCTGCTTGCACTGGAAGAATTGGACCTTAGTTACAACAACCTGGACTCTATTCCTTGGGAGGCCATCCAGGTCAGGATCTCGTTAAACTGCTGCAGCCAATCCAACCAGTCTGGCTGGAGGCCCTTCCAAAGAAATCTAATCCCAAGCACAATAAAATGGCCATAAAAATCTCTTTTGGACATTTGTTTGAAATTGAAATCAAAAGATCTTAAAGGCTTTTGAATTGAACAGGGGCTATTACGTGGACTATTCATTAAGCCTCGCTGACATTTAATTTCTAAGCATTTTCAGCGCTAACAGTTTCAATTTCCCCAATGGTCTTTGCCAGCCAACAAGCAATTTGTATGTAATACAAATGTCAGGGCAATCAGTTTACTGAAGTAAAGTAGTTATAGTCGAGTTTGATGCATAGATGCTGCTTTAGATACAGTAACTGTGTTTATGATGGCTTCGTTGTTTTCAGTTTAACTTTACATTTACAAAATAGACATGCAAACACCGTAATTACACTTGAACATTATCATGCACTATTAAAAGGGACAGTAGCAATAACCAGGATTTTGCCGCCTAGGAAGCCTAAATAAGTAAAGAAGGAAGTATTAAAACAGTTCTTTTTTCTCTTAATGTCCTCCACTTACTCCTTTCAAAACTGCATTGAAAAACGATGTTTCTCTTTGTTATTCCTGCAGAGAATGATTAGCCTCCATACACTGAGTTTAGACCACAACATGTTGGACTTCATCCCAGAGGGAACATTTTCCCTGCTACAGAAACTCAACCGTCTGGACGTCACCTCTAATAAACTCCAAAAGCTGCCACCGGACCCCCTTTTTCAACGAGCACAGGTATTTTCGGAAATTGTTTGTTTCCCACCACATCAAAATCCAATATTACAGAAAGGCCTGAAACTCTTAAACACAATCAGGCTCCTCAATTAACGTTTTTTTTTTTGGAGACAAACTGAATTTAAACTAAACGAATGAGTCACAACTTTTGTATGACCACTGTTGCTCAACGGAGATATGCCTTTTCATGCCTCCTTGTGACTCAAGCAACGTTTAGCTATTAGTTATTTTACATTGTTATAATTTAAGTCTTCAAATTGCATTGTTCTAAAGATGTTACTGGTGAGAAAATGATGTGCTCTGCTTACAGATGAGATGAATAAAATTGTGAAGAGTTTTGCTCTTAGAATAAAATGTGGTTGTGCCACTAATTAAATAGCTTCCGTATGGGTGACAATAGGCCCCTTGAACAGCAGCAATTTTAAAATGTCATAGCAGCATAACATGGGTGTAATTGATCAATTTTATTATATTCCTATTATGAATGAATGAATGAATGAATATATACTTTATTAATCCCCGAGCGGAAATTTGGTGTCGGGGTAGCAGCAACTTACAACAAAATAAACCAAAACAGCAGGACGAAAGATAAAAGATATATACAATAATAATAATAATAATAATAATAATAAAATAGAATAAAATAGAATAAAATAGAAATAGAAATAGCTGGGATTGTGCAAAAATATATATATACATGTTGTTAGTCAGAGGATCTGGCAAGCGGTGATTTATTATAAAGCCGTAATGCCGTTGGCAGGAATGTTCTCCTGTATCTGTCCTTGTTGCAGCGGAGCGTGAGGAATCTCCTCGAGAAAGAGCTCCGCTGACCCTGCAGTGGGTGGTGGAGAGGGTGGTCCGGGTTGTCCAATATGGACAAAAGTTTCTTCAGCGTCCTCCTCTCCACCACCTGTTCCAGACACTCCTGCCTGCAGCCAATGATGATTATATTTAGTGTGTCACAGTCATTCCAGTGAGCCAGCATGCACAATAGCAGGGCCCTGGCCTCTTCTAAATGGAGGAAGGTCATAATGAATGCTATTATGTGTTTACCATGCAATGACATGGCGTCTGTGCGAAGGGCCTATCAATCACTGTACAGCTGTTTAAAGCATATTCAATCCCCTATCTTCAAATGCATGCAACTACATTTTCAATCATAGCTCCTATTTTCTGACCCTATTGATTCATACAACCGGTCATCAAATTCTGGGAAGCGGCTGGCAACATGTTAGAGAACGAAAAATATGTATTTTATCACTTTCTTCATCCGATGATGGGACACTCAACGGCTAGACAACTACCTATGTGGATTTGAGTGTACAGCAAGGTTTTACTCAGAAATAACATTTTGCTTGACTAATAAAGCTAAAATATGCAATCATTGTTTCACACTACCAGGTCCTGGCCACATCAGGGATGATGACCCCTACTTCTTTTGCGTTGTCATTCGGTGGGAACCCTCTCCACTGCAACTGTGAGTTGCTGTGGCTGCGGAGGCTGAACAGGGAGGACGACCTGGAGACGTGCGCCTCACCTCAGCAGCTCTCTGGCCGATACTTCTGGTCCGTCCCGGAGGAGGAGTTTCTCTGCGAGCCTCCACTCATCACCAGATACTCGCATGAGATGAGGGTGCTTGAAGGGCAGAGAGTTACACTCAGGTACCCGGATCAGTTTCTAACTGAGCTGCAAAATAAATTGTCTGAATGTGCAAAAAAAGGTAAAGAGAAACAAAGTTTGAGTAACACGCGAGCATACGGACACTTAGACTCTCTCTTTTAATTCATAGTTGCACAGGAATACACAAAATGCCCAACTGTTCAACGAAGCACAAGACAAGGACATCACGCTTACATTTTAAGGAGGTTGAAACTAAATCAAGAGCAGTACTGAGAGATGATGATTACTTCATTTGCATATATATTGGTCACACGCTTCCAATCATGATAGATGTTATGTTTTCAAATATGGAAGTATGGGCAGGAAGAAAAGGGGGCAATGGAAATTAATGTGACACTATTATTCTCTTTCCTTTATTGTGGCTTGTCTTCAGCTCCGCATATAAGGTATGAGTTGAGATTATCAGAGGGTCAACCCACCTGACATTTATCATCTTGTGCCGTGTCCACGTTAATGCATTCAAACGCCAACGTCAGTCATGTTTGAGGAATGCGTACAGTGAGAGCATAGCTCTTATTTATTTCATCATAGCACTTCACTATAATTACAGCAAATGAGAAATGTCACAATGACCGTGACACTCCTTATTTTTGATTGCTTATAATTTTGACAATTTAACTTAAAACATTTTTTATTTTGTATGCACCAATTTAAATCAGCAGTGATGCACCTATACAAACAATCATTGTAGAAAATCCGCCAGTATGAATAGAAGACTTTTTCTTCAGTTACCCAATAGTTAACCTACCTGATTAATATTTGTTTTGGCATAATCCATGACTTAGTTGTCAGAAGGCCTAAAAGCAATCGTCATGAAACAGTTTCCTGTCCTTTCATTGCATCTCTGCTTCATGACCGAACCACATTAAAATGTACGAAGGAGCTAGTAGGTCACACTCATGTAGTTCTTTGGTTTACTGTACCGACATAAACTATAGGTCGAGTAATGGATCAGTCAGTGGACAGATAATTAACTATTTAATTGTGTATCACTCGATGGTTCAGATGCTTCTCAAATGTGATTACGTGCTGGTTTTCTTTGTCCTCTATGATAGTAAACGGAAAATTATTGGGTTTTGTGACTTTTGGAGAGGTGAAGCAAGACATTTTCAAATGTTGGAAAGGACCCTTAGAACATTCTACAGACCAGTTTATTCATTGATAATTAAAGTAAACGTAAGCAGCCCAAACATATTTTTTCACCTAAAGATTCCTAGTGCAAAACTAAAAATAACTTTCATCTGTAATCATTTAACAGATAAAGTTCATCACTGAATGATTTATTCAGTGCAAAACTGCGATCCCATTATTCACTAACCTATTGCCTTATTCCATTTTATAATACGGGTAGATCAAATCAAGCATTCTGATTGGTTGAGAGTGAGTCACAGGGTGTATTTTATTCAGCCATAAAGTACTGTACAGCCTGTTTACATTTAGAGCGTTCCATATCAGTGTGCACTTAAAATAACAGCTAGATTTAAATTGCGCGACCGTTAGTTGTCATTTCAAGCTTGACAGTTAAAAACATGTTTGGTGTAAACTTTGATATCGTCACGTAACGACTCACAGACGTTGGTTTCCTTAACTTGCAGGTTTATTGCTTGAGTGTTCACAGTATTGCAACGGGGCTCTTCGCTAACAGTAGCTCAAACGGAACAGCTAACAAGCTCACGTAGCGTCCCCCACACTAGCATAACGAACAACAACACACACGTCACTTCCTCCCTAACCTAAAGATGAGGAATGAAAAGGGTTTGATCACAAAATCCTGATCATTTCCAGTGAGAGATCATTACGTCGGTAATTTCTCGACGCGAGGCGAGTTCTCTAAACATCATGGAGGAGAAACATGACGGATAAAAGACGGACAGAAGCAGCGAGAGCACTTCTTTACATCGGTGGCTGAGTGTCATCCTCCACCCTGCTTTCAACCGGTCAGTTTTATAGTCCCGTATGTGCGTCCCGGGACTATTTTCTCTGTCGCTGAAACACAACGTTTGGTGGCTACAACTATTTTGTGCTGAAAGGGAGCTTACTATTACTATTTATAAAGTCGCTGGTACCCGTATTATAAAACCAATAAGGTACTCGAGGCAGTACTGTGTCGTGCAATAATGTACCGTTCAAGGGAGTTGTTTATGCCCGATTGCTTAAATATTTAAGCAATATTTGTATTGCTTAAATATCTTCCCTGTCCCTGTAGGTACTGGAGATAATTGATTTGGTACCCAATGGGGACAGACAACACAGCTCTGCTTCCACTCTGTTTTGTTTAACTAATACAGTTTTTTCTCTCCTTCCAGGTGTAAGGCAAGAGGTGACCCAGATCCAGCCATCCACTGGATCTCTCCTGAGGGCAAGCTGGTATCTAGCTCCTCCAGGACGTTGGTCTACACCAACGGTACTCTGGACATCCTCATCAGTACGGTGAAAGACACAGGCTCCTTCACCTGCATCTCCTCCAACCCTGCTGGCGAAGCCCACCAAACCATAGACCTGGTCATCATAAAACTCCCCCACATCTCAAACAACACCAACAACATCCAGGAGCCCGACCCGGGATCCTCAGACATTTCCACGTCGACCCGAGGCGGAGCCAACGGGAGCAACGTGACAGGCGACGTGAAAGGCGGAGTGGATAAGAGGGTGGTGACGGCCGAGGCCACGTCCTCAACGGCGCTGATAAAGTTCAACTTCCAGAGGACTATTCCCGGCATTAGGATGTTCCAGATACAGTACAACGGGAGCCAAGACGACTCTCTGGTCTACAGGTAAGACTGTCACTACGTCACCATGGCGTTCATCAAAGCACAATGGAAACAGAACCATGATATGGTCAACGTGGAGGTAGGGAATTACCCAAGTCTGAGCTGTATGGATCAGATTACAGTAGATTAGATGCAATTTTAATGATCTTGCTTGGATCCTGTGGCTAGGACGCACTACAAGTACGCTACCAGGGCACTACCAGGGCGCTACCAGGGCGCTACCAGGACACTACCAGGGCGCTACCATAGCGCTACCAGGGCGCTACCAGGGAGCTACCAGAGCACTACCTTAGCGCTACCAGGGAGCTACCAGAGCACTACCTTAGCGCTACCAGAGCACTACCAGAGCACTACCAGGGAGCTACCAGGGCGCAACCAGGGCGCTACCAGGGCGCTACCAGGGAGCTACCAGAGCACTACCAGGGCACTACCATAGCGCTACCAGGGCACTACAAGAGCGCTACCAGGGCGCTACCAGGGCGCTACCAGAGCGCTACCAGGGCGCTACAAGAGCGCTACCAGGGAGCTACCAGAGCACTACCATAGCGCTACCAGGGCACTACAAGAGCGCTACCAGGGCGCTACCAGGGAGCTACCAGAGCACTACAAGAGCGCTATATGAGCATCAGAAGAACGCTTCAATGCTTTGATTCTGTAAATAAGACCGGCTTCAACTAAGTACAGCATATGACACATACCCAAATAGAATGGCAAGTAAAAATGTGTCTGAGGCTAGTACATAATGCAACTTATGAATGCCTCAGAGTTAAATTTGCATATCTTAATAAACATAGTAAATGTAAAAACGTAAATCCTATTAATGCTGACGAGGTTGAAGCAGACTATTTGTCCTGTCTTATTGTATTACAGCACGGTAAAATATAGATATATGTATCATATCAGGGCACATCAGACCAACACAGAGAGATGAAACAGGCAAGGACTGCAGAGACGCCAAACAAAGTGCCACGTGAAAAAGTTCCCGGTCCCGCCGGTGAAACCCGGCCAAAAGGATGCAGCACGCTCCATCCAGCTGACTCACCAGGACGGCCTTGACAGGGCGAGCCGTGCTAGTCCTTCTTGACTTTTGACGTTTGCTCAGGATTACACAGATTACATCGATCTCGCAGGGAATGATTGTTATTTGAGCTAAATATTTACTCCTGTGAAATGGAGGGAGAGAGGGAATTAACAAACACATAGAGCTTTCATTTGGAAATCTGTCAGTATTATCTGCCTTTCATATCGCCGCTAATCCCTATACATACTTCATCAGTACGCGTCCTCAGGAAGAGCTGGGGGAGCATTGAGATTGACCGTCTGGGTCAGGATAACGACAATACTCGAGGTTGCCATGTTTTCCCATGAGCACAATTTGTGATCCTTGATCTCTTACGGTCTTTATCTCCCTGTGACTACACCAATACGTGATTAACATACACAGATAATTCATAGAAGAGTCTGCTGGTATTATCCGCCACGCATATTATTCCTAATCTCTGTACATAATTCATCAGCACTTAACCCGGTTCAGAGAATGCATCATCGAAGGGTTGGCGCCGATGGGATTCATAGCTGTCTGTCTCATAAAGATAGAGCGCCATCGCTTTTCACATCAAGATAGGCGCTTTCCCTCTCTATCCATCTCTTCTTCCGTTCCTCTCTCTCTCTTTCTTTCTCACTCTCTCTCTCTCTCTCTCTCTCTCTCTCTCTTTTGTGTTCATAAGCACACCGAAGCCTTTGTGCGTTAGTAAGATTGTCATCCTACAAAAGAGAAAAAAAGGCTGTGTCTATACTCTCAGCCTTTAAAATACGTGTTGGAAATGATTACGCCAGAGAGTGCGAAGGCCGCGAAAAAACAAACCACTTCCTGTGGGGGCTCGGTGGAGGAGGGGCGATTAGACGGCCTTTCGCCACCCACCCCGATCCTTCTGCGCTCTTCTGACGTCACTCAAAGTCTTTCTTTCTTCCTGTCCCCCGTCCCGCCACACACACACATACACAATATTAAGCACTGAAGTAATTTGTGTTTCCCCATGTTATTTCGTTGCTCTCTTGTCTTTTAGATAGCAGATTGATTTCCATTCAACACCTCCGCTTGCACAAAGCAGCCACCCATTGATTCTGTTTTATTTTTTGTGTTTCGTTTTTTTCATTACCCAAAACACTGAGAAGAAAAGAGAAAGAGGGTCGGAGAGGGATAGAGAGAATACAAAAGAGGGAGAATGGGGAAAAAAGGCCAGTGGAAAGCATAGACGGGACGATGTTGGGGAGAGGTGGCGGGAGTAAAAGGGAAAGCGAAAGACAGACACTGGAAGATGGGTCCTATGGTCACAGAAGGGACACTTACCTTCCAGGTTCAATGAGAGCTTATTGAATTGCCGCACATTGACATTTGTTCGCTTTACTCCCCACCTGCCCGCCACACAAAACTCTTGGGTTTAGCTGTATGTTGCCTTCATACTTTGGGTTCTGCGTAAACAGAAGGATAAGTGAGCGATAGTTTAAAGCTTTTACAGGCACATCCTCCTTGTGATGTTAACCTCCCGAGCATGAGATACGCGGCCCATATGAAATGTTATAGTTGTAGCACTGGATTCTGTATTGATCCCCACAGGGTAGCCCCACCCTCCGCTCCTTCCACTGGGAGGTCAGGGTCAGCTACAGAACAGAACTCCTGGAGCTAACGGGGATTCAGTGTCTTGCTCAAGGACACATGAGACAGGCAGACGTTCACTGATACAGTACTGGTGTTTTAACGCCAGTAATCCTGTTTAAGTATTGTGTTTCTATTCTGGAGGCGGGCCTACTGCCCAGCCGGTCACACAGCAAACCCTATAGTCACAGCAGCAACATGTAAATGATCAATTTGTTAATATAATGATGGATATTTTACTGGGGATTACTGTTAAGAGTGAATAATGGCTCAACAATGAGTCATTTTTTAAAATCCAAATAGCAATTTGAAAAAAAGTGCCAATTTCAGATCACAAATTGAATTGTATGGTACAAAATTAACAGAGTGGCGAGTCTGCTTCCATATAAACAATCGAGGTGATTATATCCGCTCGGTAGTTGCCGAGCGTATGGCCGACAGCTGCTAGGTATCCCAGTTTAGCTTCTTTCATGTGTGAGTCTGTGAAACTAACATTAGCTGAAGCATTTTCAGTGCAAACAAACTGTAGTGTTCGTGATTAGCTGCAGTTTGTCTTAACATAGCAAGCCAACAAGCTGTTGTATATGTAGAAACACAACGCCACTTTTAAGTGGCATGATTCACTTTGATAATGGATTAAAGTAAAGTATACCACTTTGGTAATTTCGTTAACCAAAGATTCCGTGAGTGATGCTGATCCCATACACATTTTGTCAGATTGAGCAATTATCTTAAAAAAAAGGTGGCTTTCATACACCGCCCTAGCTCTTTAAATTGGAAACAAAAAAAGTGCATTATTCCCGCCAATCAGCAACAGGACAAGAGAAAGACCATTGATGTTTTACAGTGGAAGCAGAGGGTTGGTAGATATGGCACATGATAACATGTTGAACAGAGCGCAAATATCAACAATATCAACAATGTTCTATTGAAAATCGTTGACTTAAGCCCTTGGAGGACCTCAACATCAAGCAACTGGTTGTTCTCTTATTCTCCGACTATTCTATTCATGTAGGATCATGATGAATATGCTTGAGACATACCTATCTTGTTTAAAACGTTGGCCAATAGTTTAATTTATGGAAAATGGTCTTAATTAAAATGCTAATGGGATACATTACTCAAATGGTTCAGCCCTAGTCCAAAGTCCTTAGAATTAAGTTAGAGATTTAGTTATTTCAGCTTCCTGTTGGCAATATTTTACAGAGGGACCATCTGTCAAGCCGTAATTGAGTTCAATTAGCTTTTTTTGTTGATCTCCATGTATTGGTTTTGTCAAAAGCTCGTATTGCATGGCCATCAAAAGAAACATGTTCTTCATTACTCATCCGTCGGACCTTCACTGTCTGTTTTTCTCTTTTCTTTTCCTTCTTGTAACTGTAAGGAACTCAATTGAGTCATCCACACAGCCCTCATCCAAGCCTCAGCTGTTGACCCCTTCTTCCAAGGTCAGGTCAAGGGAAGGCTTATGTTGCTGAAATAATGTGCTGACCTTTTACAAATGACTTATCATGCAGGTTTTGGCCTTTACACCTCGCTGGTTTTATTGAAGAATCCACAGCCGCGTCGATGATGATGATGATAAAACTCACTGCCGGCATCGAAAACGATGATCATAAAACATAGAATGTGCTCTTATTTAGAAGTAGAGACAATCATTGCGCTTCATTAAGGGTTTTGATGAATGCAAGCCTTTCTGGAATTATGGAATTCATTCACAAATCATAGGATGTATCATAGCATGTATTCTTTAGTCCATTAATAGATATGTGTGCCTTGAACAGGTATTTAACATAAAATAAATTAAATATGTATGTAATATTTTTTTTTATCAATAATAAGCTATTATTAAGGCACTAACATTTGGGTTGGATTCTACCTTTATTTGGACCTTTGGACTTTTAAACCTTTGTTCTTGTAACCCTTCATTACCTCTGTCATTTCTCATTTTGTCTGAAAGAAGTATAAAAGTAGTATAGAAGAATAACCCAGTTATGTCTTACTCTTTCAACCCATTAAATCATTGGGAACCACTGGTCTTGTATTTTAAACCAGGAGGTATGTAATGATGATAATTACACTGAGATACAAAATAATAATTGGAGAAAGACATTTGAAGGACACTAAATTAAGAAAAAAAAAAATAGGTATTGAACACTGGAATTTGCATTATATTGACCTGTGTAATGACCTTTATGATATATGTATGAGAAAAAAACTAATCATGCGCATGTCCTCAATTAATGCTAATTTATGTTGTCCCATGTTCTGGGCACCCTGGTGACAAAGCAGAGTCCCATTTTGGAGTCCATCTTGTACCTCTGAGAAACCAGAGCTGTAAAGACGACAACCAGTACAGAGCTAGGGGCTAAACCATGGTGAGTTTTGGAATTGATTCAATAAAATACCTAAATTGCGTTTGTCATCCATAAATACGAACCCTGAACAAATGGTTTATTAAAGGCACAGGTAGAATACAGTCGTATTCATTCACCCCAAGCCTGCAGGCGTGAAGGCTTCAAAATGTGTCATGATTGAAGCTGTATTGTCTTCATGGGACACAAACTCCACTTTGACATTCACTAAGTTACTTACGAACACACACACACACACACACACACACACACACACACAACCCATTCTACCTCGATCCCAGTCCTCATCTGCTCTGCCTGTTGTTTTTCCTCCCTGTTCATTCAGCGGTTGTTTTCTGCTCCAGCAGATCCATCGAGCTACAGGGGCTGGTTGCCATTTAGCAGAAAAAATACACATCAAGCAAATTGTGTGGCAAGCTTCTTTATGAGGCTACACAACAGGGAACAGGGGATGAATCCAGGCTTTTAAGAACACACTCTCTCCCCGTGTCTCTCTCACACAGGAGGAAGTAGTTTATCCTTGCCTTCGGTCCCTGCAGCCCAGGTATAACCCCTTGCTCAGCTGTGCTTAAGGCGTGAAAAAAACATCGACCTTTATTCCGTCGTAATGTTCCAATTCTGATTTTATAGCACCATAAACACATTGCAGGGCCTAACGTAACAGTGTTATTGTTGTAAGTCGTCTGAGAGGTTCTAAACAGGGGGGCCGGGTATGATTCTAAAGGGAAGGCAGAGTTGTAAAAGGCAGAAAAGGAAGCAAGGATATAAGGAGGGTAAGAGGGAGACAAACGGAACATAAAGAAGATGTATGTGACTCTGTTCAATCAGATGAGGGGAAGTAAGTTGTGTGGAAGGGCTTTGGGAAGGAATGACAAAAGGAAGAGAAAACAAGAAGGGAAGAACTAACAGAAGAAAGAGGTTGTGAGCAAAGGAAGAATTATTGGGTGGCAAGAAGAATGGGGGAGAAGGGATCAGGAAGACGATTTTGGGAGGAGAAATGGATAAAAAAAACGAGATTGGAGAAAAGAAAGAAAGAAAGGAGGGAGGGAGGTGTAAAACAAGGCAAAAGTAAGTAAGGACAAGAAGAAAAAGAAGGGTAATAGAAAATGGAAAGAAAGATCAACAATGATGAAAAAAGTGAAAAAGAACAAATGGTTTTAGGAAGAATTGACAGGGAAAAAAATGAACAGACAGGAGAGGAAATAATATAGAGAAAAATATAGTTGGAAGGTCGAAGAGAAAAGCGTGAAAATAAGAGACTCGGAAGGAAGGAATAGAAAGAAAGACAGAAAAATGAAAAAAAAAAGTAATTCCATGAGGAAAATGGGGAAAAAAAAGAGGGAACCGGGAGAAAATAATAATGTATGGGAGATTAAAAACAACATACTAGTAGAGTAGATACAAGTAAGAGATAATGGAAGAAATGACGGTATGGAGGGAGAAAGTGTGGAAGGAGCCAAATGCAGCATTAAAAAGAAATGTAGATGAGTCAGCATAACTGGAGGAATGGAGCTGAGCTGGGCAGATGGAGGTCTGTACCAAGCCACAGATGTTGCTGAAAGGTCTTCCCCACATCTGGGACAGCTTCCCTTGCACAGCACTGTGCTGTGTTCTTGTTTCGACTGAGCTCAGCAGTCCTTTTTGTATCATTATCATCAGGAATTGGCAAAATAGAAAAGCTGATTCTTTATTCTGGCATGCATGCTCTGCCACACTTGTCAGTAAATACTAAGAGGCGCATATACACTACACTCATTTAAATGTAATTTAATTCCTTCATAACCTTTACATATTCTAACGTTAAGTAGGGGAAACATTTGTGTTCATTGGTAAGAGATGAGTATTCGCACACTATTTCCACATAAAGAAGCTAAACACAGCTATTTGATCATATTTATTTTCCTTCCCAGTTATTTTAGTGAGTGAGGATGACCCTGTGAATAACAAATGAAAGGATGGCACTAATTACAGTTTTTAGATAACGATCATCTACTCTGGCGTAAAAAAAAAGAAAAGGCTGTTTCATGGGCAACTGCAATGTTGTGACTGTAATTAAAATACAGATTTCTGAAACAGTTCAGTGTTGAAGAATATTATCCTCTCTGTATCTTCCCAGTAAGACGTTACCACCAGTGTGAACTGGTCCTCTCCACTGCTGGATTAATACAACTGTGGAACCAGCAGACATGTGGTTTCAGCTCCTGTGCTCTGAGCCCGGCTCTGAGCGGTTTAATGAAAGAAAGAAATCGATGGGGAGGTGTTAGCAAAGCCCACCTGGCCGGGGCTCTAAGTCCCTGTTCCACCTCTGACTACAAGCTGTGTGGGTGCTTGTTAACCATTAGCTCAGGAATCAGGGCATTATGCATGGTAAATCAGAGATAAGAAGCTAGCTCCTGAAGTGTTTCTGTCTGCCTTAGAGACTCGGACCTATTAGCATGGCAGAGTGCCATCTGCTGTGTAAGCCACATTAGTTCCGAGGTCAAGAGTAACAGGGCCGGAGTTGAGCCGCCATTAATCCTCTTCTCTTTGTGCTTAAAAACCAGTTCTTCTTAACTGGTTTGATTGTACTCGTGGCACACCTCCAGTGTGTGGTGTGCTGGTGTCACAATTCTGAACTATATTAGTTCAGTTGTGTTTATGTTCCGGCACATTTATTCCAAACGCAACACATGCAGTTATGAAAGTGGTTAATGAAGCATTATATCAACAATGAAATTATTCAAACATTATATTCCCTGACCAAAAGAAAGGTGCTGGCTTAACCCTCTGGACACTGAGGTCATTTTCTCGATTTTACATAATTTCTTAAATTCACCTTTTAAAGACACTTGCATATAAGATACATACCCATGTTTTTGCACCGTGCCATATGACACGCCAATGCCCCTATCTCCCTGTCTGAAGATGTAAGACAGGGAGATGTAAGATGTCGCAGGAGGAAGGCAGCGGAAGCAGGAAGTCTTACTGTTTCCGGTAGTACTCAAAATATATTTCTGGGATGTATTATCGAGAAGATATGATTATTTACAAAACGTAAACACTGTCAAGACGGAGATCCGCGTCGGACGGGTCAGAAGTGATAAGCCTGAGCTACTTGTACCTCGCCTTAATACTGCTATTACCCAATACTCAAATTACCAGTAAAACCAAACAATAAATTATAATAAAGAAAAGGAATCACAAATACAATCAAATATTAACCTCATAACTCTTTCTCACAGTTGGTCCTAATCCTCTTCCATAATTTAGTATATGCATTATATAAAGCCTAATTCATGCTTCTCCGTCAGGTCGACGGCGTGCCTACGCCGTAGCTTACGCGTCGACGCAGACCCCTACGCCGTAGCCTGACGCGCACCTCCAAAAAATCCTAACTCCGCGTCGCGTTGACTTGACGGAGAAGCATGAATTAGGCTTAATAGCAAAAAGAGAAGAACGTGAGAATATGAGGATAACACATGTTTAAAAAGTGCTGTGTAAAGAAAAGTTTTTTAAAACCCATAACTGCTTCTGCATGCTATTTTCTGGGCTTATCTGACAAAGTTTTTCATGTTTCAGGCTATTTAATTTGGACTAGCTTGCATTGCGGTAGCATGGGAGGCTTTAGCCAGAAGCACTGAATACCATTTTCTGAAATAATTGGACAACCTACTTTTAGATATCTGTGACCCACATTTTGGTCCCATCCCTGTTTGGGCAACACTGCTGTGCGATTTTAAAATGTTTTATTTTGTATTATTTTATTTTATTTCACTCTATTCAAACACACTATTGAAAGTGGGTAGTGTTAATATAGGAGCCCACTGATATTTGCACCATTTTTTTCTCCTCTCTTTTTAACGAGAACATTTCACAGCTCAAGCAGCTTAATTAGCACGGATGGCATTTCATAAAAGTAGCAGATGTTAGAATATAATGGAAATGTTGCTTTGAGTTTTTTACAAATACATTTTTCATTATATTTTAGTTGAACAACCTGACCAAATATATGAGATACAACGAGTCAATTATCCAGCTTTAGGTGTGCTTGGTGGATTTTGTTACCTGTCACCTGAGCCCGGCTAGCTGTCTCCCCTTGTTTATACTCTTTATGTGAAGTTAAGCTAAGCGGCTGCTGACTGTAACTTCTATATAATTTACCATATGTACGGATCTGCTCACCTAAATCTCTGCAAGAAAGCAAACGCAGCGTGTTTCCCAACATGTCACAACTGTTCCTTTAAGTCTGTCAAAAGCATCCAGTAAACCCGGGAATCTAAACGGCGGATGTGACATGATGACGTGAAGAAGTGGAATAGTGGTCACACACCTGCCAGGCGTGAGTCTCTGAGAAAAAAAGAAGAAAAAAACTCAATAAAATACACGAAAATGACATTCAGATCACCGACTTTTTTATTTTTTCTCCTTGGAAACTGGACAGCTTCCACTTCCCCTGATGGAATGCAAAAACAATATCCAATATAATGAAACCACTAATGAGCTCGCCCAGAGCAGTGAATATCATTTAAAAACATGGTCTGACTGGGCTCTGCTGTGGGGGGCTGACTGCAGCTGAGTTATTAGAAGCCCTTGCCCCTTATCGCACGGCTCCAGCTCGACCTGGAAGCCCTCGCCCTTGTGTGTTGAATCATTGCCATGAATGTCTTCTTTTTTTTTTCCTGCCGGAATAATGCGCATTTCCGAACTGCAGGCTATGTCCAATATTTAATCAAGTGAAATGGCCTGAAAATAGAACAATCTGGTATCATAGTTCACTGTTCTGTGCATGGAGGCGATCATTTGTCTTTCGTCAAAAAGTAGAGAGAGAGAGAGAGAGAGAGAGAGAGAGAGAGAGAGAGAGAGAGAGAGAGAGAGAGAGAGACTAATGTCGTCCTCCGTGGCATTCAGGGGTGAGGAAAGCTAAAGTTGATTAACACGCACGCAAACATCCGAGCGTGCCTGCGGCAAAGGTACGGCGTATCGGTGATGAATGTTGGCAGACAGACAGACGCAGTGACAGCCACTGGGAAGAAGAGGCTGTCATGGGGGAGAGGAAGATTACTGTAATGGAACTCACACACACACACACACACACACACACACACACACCCACATAATATACTGCAGACACATATAGACATAAGTACACAAATGCATACTCACGCAGACACTTTCTCTTGTGTAATGAAAGCGTAATGAAACCCAGAAACACACACACACACACACACACAGAGGTGCCCTGGGCTGAGGGCTTGGCAGAGCAGAGTAGATAGATTAGTGTAATAGTCTCGGCCAAGGCAATCATCTGCCCACTGTAGGGCTTCAAATACTGGCAGCAAGATCCCGCTCAGACACAAAGAAATTAACCACAATGAATGAGTCAGTTTGGATGATTTCACAATCCTAACGGCTCTCACAGTCGAGGGAATAATCATATGCGAGAACCCACCCCCCAAAAAAAGAGAAGCCACCACATTTGCATGAGAATGTATTTCGTGAGCTTCAAACACATTATCGATATCCCGACGTCACGGCATCTATGAATTATAAATGGCGACGGCTTGGCTTACACGCCGCCGCCGGATACCCGCCATGCAACGTGAGTGTTGTTGGCCGCAGCGTCCGGTTGGATGGATTTTTTTCTTCTGCTCAGAGGCTCATTTGGGCCGTGTCCAGGTCAGGCGGAGTCATGTAGCTAATGGTTTCTTGGAAGCGGATGTTCCTGAGGTTGAGAGAAGAGAGAGAGGGTAATCTCTTCGTGTGGACACGGGGCGAAGCGGCAGACAAAAACCCTCAAGCGAGGGACGTCATTGCTGCCACTTTCATGGATTTTTAAATCACAACTGTCTGACTTCACTGTAAACAAGGCCTACTAATAGATACCCTAGATCAGTGGTTCTCAACTGGTCTGGCTCCGGGACCCACCATCACCCCTGAATGACAAGCCGCGACCCAAATCGAGGAACATTCTCAACTTCTCCAATGTATTGAATGAAAAGATGGTGCAGTTTGAACCTGAGATAGTACAGAATATGTATGCTAACACAAAAACAAGTTTAATAACCAAAACGAGCAGCTGGTGGCGATGATAGAGAGGGAACTATTCCCTTTTACACTCAATTAGCTGCATTTTAATTAAAAAACTAAAACTGCATCTTCAGGACACGAGGTATTACAACATATATAACAATTCAGAATCTTCAGCTATTTTTAAACAGACTCAACAGCTTTCATGCACAAACAGTCCAACAACTAAAAAGTAGTTTCAAAAAGGCTGAAATGACCTAACTTTAACTGAGAACACACACTCACTGAATCTATGACAAACACTTTACTGTGCAACACGTCACTGTGTTGAGGAGCAGCTTTTCCACTAACTCAAAATAAATTAAACAAAAGTGGAATTCAAAAGTATTCATATATACAACATTAACTTCTCTTGTGATTACCTCATCAGTAGGTAAATACTGAAAAACATTGTGCTTTACAGAAAATTAAGCAGCACTCAATTCTCCTCCCAACCCCAGAGTGTTTTCCTGTCATGCAGGCAGCGCCATCAGTTGTCAATGTTATATTCAGTAGGCTGTTTAATTTAATTATCCTAAAAACCCAGAGTCTCCCTCATATCAGGATGGTTTGACCCAACCTGGCCCACGCTGCTGAAAACATGGAGGGACAAGTGCAAAACCAGTTGAAACCAGAGCCGGCAAAATAACGACACTCCGCTGCATAAAAAGTCCTTTCAAAATAAAACCTTTTTTTTTTTTTTTTTTCAGGCAAAGGCCTGCGACCCACTGAAAACGGGTCCACCAGTTGAGAATCACTGCCCTAGATGACATATGCTCAGAGATATACAGGGACCTTTTGTGTTTCTTTCCATGTAGAAACCAGCAGAGAAGACCAAAACTGGCAACATGCCATAAGACTGCATGTTGGGCAGCAGTCTCACAGCGTGTTGCCAGTCTTTGTCTTTAATCCGGCAACGGAAGAAATATCGGAAGAATGGGACACCAGTATGGCATCTTATCAAGGGGCTTTTTTTTTTACCGCTTTCAATTCTAGAGGCATAAATAGTCATAAAGTCATAAATAGTTATGTTCCCTATATTATAGCTATGGTGATTTAGAGCTTTCTCTGAATAAACAGTGAGATCGAGACCTTTGACGAAGCTCAACGTGCTTATTATTATTGTTCATAATATTCACCTCAATATGATATTCGAGGTGGTCTCAGGAAAGTAACGTTACGAAGCCGTTTCTGTTTTCAATAGCAGTGAAGAAAACTACTTTGTGTTCTGTTGTGGCTACTCAACTGTGATTTAATCAGTCATTTTGAACCCGCGATATCGTTGTAGTATTATAGGGAGGTCAGTCCGTGCAACCACAGAGCGGCCCTCCAGATAATGGGGAGAGAATTGCCTGGTAGCTGTTTATGCGACGGCAGCAGTCAAAGATTGAGAGAGTGGACGGAAAAAACACTCGCGTCGGGTTACACACAAAACCGTACAACGTATTCCACCGCGGCCACCATCAGCCAGTACCACCAGTTTACTTTTGTACGCTGATATCAACTTGTTGCTGCGGAGAGAATGTACCTTGTCTTCCGTTCCCACAGTTTTCTGAAAAGAAGAAGAAAAATACGTACTTCTTTGATCGCCGAGGGAAACACATTGTGGCACATTCTAGGCAGTGCCTAGGAGGCGAACTGGCACCTCTCCCATCAAACCATATGCATATTTCAACTGGCAACCGCCTGGTTCCCATATAAAATACCCACACATCAAGTATCCACGTCAAGTACCCACGGTCTGAGCTACTGACGCCCCAACAAAGGTCCAGAATTGAATGTTGGACGTTGCCGTTTTAAGGCAGATGCTGTCGACACAAGATTATCTTCAGACAGAGTAGATTGGTTGAGGTATTTTATTCTTATACTGTCATTGAAGAACCAAGAGATCCAGGCACTCAGGGTCAAGAAATGTTCCAAAAACAATATCCATAACCTTTTTATTCTACACACTATATGAATGCATATCCCAGAGACAAATAAAAAAGAAGACGAACTCAGAGTCACATTATTCAACACTAAGATAGTGATGCTTTGCTGGCTAATGTCACACACACACACACACACACACACACACACACACACACACACACACACACACACACACACACACATCCATGCACACAAATGAAGCCCAAGGCCACAGCAGTAATAGGGAAGTTAATCTCTGTCCGCGTATGTATATGTATACAAATGCAGCCGCTTGTATCTGAGCGTGTTGGTGCCGGTGATCGTTAACCTGCACACTTCAATGTCCCTCCTCGTGTTCCAACACAGAGATAATGACATCACCAGTGTGTGTGGGGACCAAGGTTCACCACCCTTGTGATGAGAACATCACGAGAAGCAAAGAGGAGAACACTCATGGTCACCCGGCGTTCAGATGCTCCAATCAGTATTCATGGGGGTCATGATGCTCACACACACACACACACACACACACACACACACACACACACACACACACACTCTTACAGCCTTGTGCTGTTATTCCACCGAGGGCGCACTAATGACCTATACCGCTACATTCATTCCCTGGCTCTTAACGCTGACCATTAAACCTTCACTTAACTCGAGCTCTCCACCAGATGCTTAACCCGGCCAGAACAGCCCTCGGCTCCTCTCGGTGCACACGAGGCCGTGAGCTGTGAACTAGCCACCCTCTTTGATTTTAATGATGAATTTCATTTGCATTTTAACGAGGGGAATCCAGGAAGAGCTGACGAGCCCCTTTTTGTTAAGGGAAACTGAAGCACAAATGTGCAAATCCTCTCATCGGCGTGTCAAGTGTCCAGTGAGGAATAACCAACTTCACCCAAAGTGGCAAGGCGCCCTTTGTATTTGTCGAAAACAATATCCGGATTCATCCACCTTAAACTACTGCCTGTGTATGTTTTGTTTGCAAAACCTGAAGATGAAAGCTTTTGGAAAAGGAAGGGCATCACTCCCGAATAATAAATCATCTAATTGGTCGGCTGTTCTGCTGATGCCTTTGGGGTTTTTGAGGATTCAGCACCCAGCTATACACACAGCGGAGTTGCGTTCATTAATTCTTCTTCTGTTGAGTATTTTATTTGTATTCGCAGACAGTCAAATTAAAATGATTGTAGGGTTTCCAAGTTGTTTAAAGCTGCTATCTTAACATGTAATCCTCCCATCGCATGTTTGTCAAAGGTGTCTACCAAGCTTTTATAGCCCATAACTTCACTATTTTAGTTCACTCTTACCGTGCAATGGAGCAGGTACATCACCTGCCCAGCAACAAACAGACAAACTTACATATCCTGGCTGGGTGTGTACATAAGAAACAATTAGCGAGTATGTTCACCATATCAACTAACTACGTCAGTGTTGAGCTTCTTTTTGCAACCCCCGAGATGGAGAGAGAAACGCAGGTCTGATATGTGTTAAGGGTCGAATCAACACTAGCACCACTTAAATGGCTCATGTCGGATTATTTAAAGTAATTTATTTGAGGAAATTAGTCCAAATGGGAATCCAAATCTTACCGGTACATTCCTTCTTGTACAATGTACATTGTTCTTCCTTTTAACGGGCGTCTAGTCTGCTGATGCTGCCAAAGATTAAATTGTACTTCCTGTCTCTCCGACTCTCTCCTTTGCCACAGAATGATCCCGCCGTCAAGCAAGAACTTTCTGGTCAACAACCTGGCGGCAGGGACCCAGTACGACCTGTGCGTTCTGGCCATCTACGACGATGTCATCACCTCTCTGACGGCGACACGCGTCGTCGGCTGCGTGCAGTTCACCACCGAGTCGGAGTACATGAGGTGTCATTTCATGCAGTCTCAGTTCCTCGGCGGGACCATGATCATCATCATCGGAGGGATAATAGTGGCTTCGGTGCTCGTTTTCATCATCATTCTGATGATACGGTACAAGGTGGGTCTCTCTCTCTCTGTCTCGCCTAATGCATTCTGACCAGAAGGAGAGAGAATAAGTCATTAAGCAGGAAGACAAGCAAGACATGTTAGACCATTTCAGATACAGCATATAAAAGCCACAAGCGAAGGAGTTCATATGCAAACATTTAACCTTTTGAAAACCCACCTATTTTTAAGCCTCTGCTCAAAAATTGCATACTCAAAGTAAAAAGGGTGTATCCACTAGGGCTGTTTGAATAACTTTGGTGTTATAATAAAAGGCTACACATGTGAGATTTTGGTCAGATGTGTAAATATCAGTCTATATGTTACTGGTTAAGAAAAAAAGCACTTTCAGGATATTGTTTCTTTTGAATGATGCAGCTGTAAGGTCTAAAGCTCTCCCAAATCATAGTACAACATGAGAACATTCTCTCTGCAAAGGTTGACTTTGATAAAGTGAAGCAGAACAAAGTTAGAGAGGGTTTTAGTTCCAAAGATTCAGGCGAGGTCTCATTGGGGCCCATTTGGGCTACTTGAATGCTATTTGAATTTCTCATGTACCAAACCATATATTTCACTTGTATATTACTTAAGGTGTTCAATACATCCAAAGTTTTGGGCTTTTTTTTCCTCTTTTTTTCTTATCATAAAACAACCTATGATTTACAGTTTTATATAGCAATCACTCAGTTTCCCCCCAGAAACCTTAAAGTTTCCATCTGTCTTTCTCAGGTGTGTAACCCTGGAGAGGGCGGGAAAGGCGTTTCGTTGTCGATGACCAACGTTCACTCACAGACCAACGGGCAGCAGTCCCAGGGATGCACCGTGACTCCCAGCTCCTCCAAACACGGCTCAATCGGATTAGACAACCCCTCGGGGGCCACGATGAAAAGGAGCGGCGCGGCAGCGGGCGGGGAAGTGTGTAAGGATACGATAACTCAGTCGTCCGACTCGTCCCTACCTGACTGCTCCACGACCGCGTCGGTTCTCAGCCAGCCCTGGGGAGCCAGAAGTCCGACAGCCGGAGCCGACGAGGAGAGAGCGCAGGCCGGCGTCTCGTCGCCCACCGGCGCCACCGGTTCACTGACCAAGTCAAAGAGGAAGCCCGCTCCGTGTAAGCCCGGCTCCAACGTCTCGGCCCCTGCTGACAACCTCTCCTCCGCCTCCCCTCGCCCTCCTTCCTCCTTCTCCAATGCGTCCTCGGCTCTCCTCCCCACCACCCCGCTGGAGAACCTCAACACCAACCGCAACAACTCCACCTCTCTCAACCAAAACCCGTATTCCTACTCCCCGTACCCGTTCTCCAGCCCTCTCGCCACCCTGAGCCCCGTGCCCTCCACCCGGTTTCGAGAGACGCCGATCCTGCGCCGGGCTCCCCGCGCCTCCGCCAAGTACCAAACTCTCCCTGCGGAGGAGGCCGGGAGGAGCAGGGCGAGGAGGAGGAACTCGCTCAGCGAAGGAGGCTCAAAGACTCACTCGCCCCATCAGGGAGCAGGAGAATCATCCAAAGTGGGACGCATCATGCGCAACAAAAGGAGCCAATCGATGAGCGGGATCCTACTCCCGAAAGACGGGGACGGAGACTCGGAAAAAGGGCGGTGCGATTCGGACTGGATCTTAGAGAGCACGGTTTGAACTGGAAGCGAGGCCGCAACCATAAGATTAACGTTGAGTCATCCACAATTGTGCATCTTTTTTGTATGAGTGTGTGTGTGTGTGTGTGAGGTTTTCATGTGTTATTTTGAATTTCTCTAGAGGTGTGTGAGTGAAGGCTACTGTGTGTTTGTGTGTTGTTGACATTTTGGATGTGGGTTTTTGGTGTGTACAGTTTGTGTGTGTGTGTGTGTGTTCATGTCAGAAACCTGTGTTTATAGAAGCTTGAAAGCGTGAACATATCCTTTTTTTCACCCTGTTTTTTTCTATTATCATTGTTTTCATAATTTGTCTTTGCGATTCTTTGTATTCAGTTTACAGTTTTCTTTTTCCACCTAAACAGTTTCCTATCTGGTTTTCAGTCATTCGGCGAGTGGATAATAACTCGTCTTGTCTCGTAGCGTTGAGTCGTCTTGTCGGTTCCACTTTATAGCACAAAACAAGACAATGGGCTCGCCACGTCATCCCCCCCCCCCCCCCGATTCACACTCACCTTATCTGAAAATACCACGAAAAAGGGAAATATTACAGGAAAAAAAAGAGGAATAAAAAAAAATACAAGAACTGCAAAGCACACCATTCTCACGCTCACACGCCCACAGGAAGTGTGTGTGTGTCCGTACCGCAGCAAGAGAATAGCAGTCGGTGCCTTCTTCTGCACTAACAGACCCTCCCACAGACATAAGCAGTTTTAGAACTCTACCGCGGCCCCTGACCCGGGGGGCCCGAGGATGGAGGGGACGGACAAGCAGGAAGAGAGAGATTTCACACAGAGCCTTTCTTACCTACTGAGGAGTACACACATCTCCTGACATACAGGCAGACACAAACGGAGACGGGAAGCAACAAACAGATGAAGACTTTAACGGACCTCTGATGAAATTGATATTTTTTAAACGGAAGGATAAAAAAAGAGAGAAAAAAAACACACACAAAAACCCTGTGAGCTTTTCACTGACATTGGTATGCTACAGCCTGTGTTGGTCGTGAGCTCCCGGAAAGCTACTGTACAGAAAAAGACAACATGTACCGTGTTGTTATGTTGTGTAAAATAAAAAGGGATAAAAATGAAAACCGGAAATTGTGAACCGTGTGTTTTATGGACACGATCTACTCGTGAGGAAATGTTCTTGATGTTTGCATATTGCGGTTCTGACTGCAGTAATAATGTCTCCAGCATCAATCACTACTGAGATGGATTGCTACCAAGAACGCAAATATTAACGGGAGGTCACAGTCACTTTTCGGAGTGACATCAATTTGTGTGACATCAATGTGTGTGACATCAATCATTAGTCAGACTACTGCATCATTTATAAAAAAATAAAAATAATCCCTAGTGCAAATCAAAACAGATGGGTGGTAATTTTTAATCAAAACAATTGAAGTTTCACTTTTTCATTCATCTTTTTGTGATTTGATGCATCAGCGTGTATACATACACTGGCTGGGCTGTTAATCTTGGGCTCGAGAATCTAATTTCCAAACCTCACATTGTCCCCCTGGCTGTAAACTCATCATGGAGATTGTGACAATTCAGAGGAAATAAAAAATTTCCCACGAGGCCTTGACAATATACGCCAATAACCATTGTCTTATAATTGTTTTAATCATTCTTTTGAGGTCCAAACTAGGTCAAATGTAAATAATACATTTGGTATTTGAGTCACACAGTTTTCTTATCAATGCTAAAATTGCAATTATTGAAGGAAATGCGAAGAATATCCATAGTGTGTCTTAAATAGTGATGGACATGCTGTAACAGAGGAGTTTTCTACTAATATTAGGGGGAAATACTGTAATTTATTGTTGTTTTTTTAGGTTCTGCCAAAATGCACGTAGAGGTTTGAACTCCTTTTAAAAAAAATAATATCTGCCATAACCCACCCATAATATCTGATTTCTCAAGGAGGAGATCTACGTATATAATTATGCAATATCATTTGGTTAGCATGGGGGGCATGGTAACCAAATGATATTGCATAATTATATACGTAGATCTCCTCCTTGAGAAATCCCATGACTGACAGATGGAGTTAACAACTCTTCCATCACACAATGTCGTGGTTGGTCTTTTTGTTTTACATTCACAACACAATCAAACACCAGCGTTTGATTGGTCCAAGACCAAACCGGATTTTAATGGACAGCTTTTGCACCAGCTCAAACACATTAGAATCACATCAAATACGTGAGGTGTGATATTACCACATCAAGTCGTGGTGATCACGGCAATAAGGATGCGGGGCGCACACTGCACATCATAATCACCGCCATGTATGCTACATAGACCTGCACCTACAGATACAAGACGGCCTGGGGGCCACGGCCAGTATGGGCCAAGTCACTGTCGGTTAACATCAACGCAGGGAATTAATTCACTTTGGAATGAAACCCCTGAAATTAGTTTGACATGAAACAGTTCTGACAGGCAATTGCAAATTGATGTTCTCTCTTCAATTATCAGACATTGCTGTTTTAATGAAGTAAATTGAATTGACTGAACTGATCATTACTGAACCATTGCGAGCATGATTTTGTTGTATTTTTGTTCGGTGTTTTTCTGCAGTGGCCATCACCGTTGGACCATTAGGTTAAATGATCAATAATGAAGTCAATGAAACTGAAGCGTCTTATCCTGACAAAGTTATTTAATTAAAGCGAGTGAGATGCAAACCTGAACTCCTGTGGGATTAAAACCAAAATTACCCCCCACTACTGCACTCCTGTTGCATTCAGGTTGTCTCCCTGGTTTTAAATTACAATGGCCGATGACGCCAACGGACATCTGGTGAATATTTAAACGGGAACCCAAGTGGCTGGACGGCCATACGATCGGCTGAGCGGGGAAACAATTGTCCTTGTTTAATTTGTGTTAAAAGCACCTTTGCCTCAACTGGAGAGCTCCCACATCTGCCATCACACTCCTTAAAAGTGTGTCAAAGATGTCCTGGTTCACGCCTCCTTGACTGACCTTCCAATGTGTTTCTTAAACTGTAAATGCCTAATGGTAATAGGCTTTGGAGGAGACAATCCCTCTCTATATCCTTTTCCCTAATTTTCCCTCCCCTTCAAGCCCTCTTGCTCCCTTCATCTCTCAGTTTCTCTCATTCATCATTTATGTTTTTTTTTTGTGGGGATTTAGCAGGAGCTTTTTGCAGTAAGTGATAGTTTGTGTAGGTGACGCAATAATCTGTGACATTCACCCTGCATTTAAAACTATTAAACACTCTGAATAAGGCGCAACATTAATTAATTAAGTGTGGTTGAGGACTCCAGAGTCACATGATCTGGGACTCGGGAGTAGAACCTGTAGGAGAGCTCTGATGTGGGCAACCTGATCAAGACCCAGCGGAGGTTTGAGTCATAATGTAAAAGCAGGTGGTGGGTGGCAGAGGGAAAATAAACTGAAATGTTGTAAACAGTTGGAAAGAATGATTAATCAAATTAGTTGGGAAGCAAAAAAAAGGAGGCTGGATAAGAGAGAAAAAGCATTATTACAGAATTCCAAGATATTTTAATGTTACTAATTACAGACTTTGCTAAAGTGATCAAGAATAGTCTGTTGCAGAATAAAGATAGTTAAAAGTGCAAAGTTAAAGTGAAATCAATGGAATCGTGGATGATATGGCATACACAATACTAGTTGTTTGATACATTATAACATCTTTTTTTTACATTATAGGTTTTACTTCACTCTGACTTTATCGACTGTTTCATGACTTATGACACACTATGCTTACAATGTTATGACATTTTGAAATACTATACTAAACTAAACTGTTATTATTTAGGCCCACATACTATACTATTTACTTGTTTACGACTTTATTCCACATAACCTACTTTAACTTTGTTCAACATACCACACAAGACTCTTTTTTTTTTTACAGACTATACAATTACTTTTTATTGGCTTTTTTTTTCATACTATAAGAGCACTTTTTTCGCCAAACTATAGTATGACTTTTCTAGAACTTTTTTCGACATACTATAGTTAAGGAATAATGTACGAGAGGCAGTACTGTATCGTCAATAATGTACTGTTCAAGGGTGTCCTTGAACAGTACATTATTGTAGATACAGTACTGCCTATCGTACCTTATTGCTTTTATAATATGGTTACCTGCGACTTTATAAATAGTAATAGTAAGCTCCCTTTCAGCACAAAATAGTTGTAGCCACCAAACGTTGTGTATCGCATTTCAGCGATAGAGAAAATAGTACGGGACGCACATACGGGACTATAAAACGGACGGCCTGGTCAGTAAATCTGCGATTTACTGACCAGGCCGGTTGAAAGCAGGGTGGAGGATGACACTCAGCCACCGATGTAAAGAAGTGCTCTCGCTGCTTCTGTCCGTCTTTTCTCCGTCATGTTTCTCCTCCATGATGTTTAGAGAACTTGCCTCGCGTCGGGAAATTACCGACGTAATGATCTCTCACTGGAAATTATCACGATTTTGTGATCAAACCCTTTTCATTCCTCATCTTAGTTTCCGGTTTTATGCACTCGCTCCCCGCTAACTAGTCTGCTCTCAGAGCGTTATCTGCTCTGCTCTCCTGATGGTGAGCCGTATCAACGTTTGACTGTACAGCTTGAAATGACAACTAACGGTTGCGCAATATAAATCTACCTGTAATTTTAAGTGCGCACTGATATGGAACGCTCTAAATGTAAACAGGCTGTACAGTACTTTATGGCTGAATAAAGTATGCCCCGTGACTCACTCTCAACCAATCAGAATGCTTGAATTGATCTACCCGTATTATAAGAGTCACTAATAGGCGGGCCGCGGTCAGGATCCGGACCGAGACGCCATTGTATCTGGACCTACTGTCATGGTCCCTGCTGTGCCGCTCTCCCCTTCTAGTATCCTGCCTGTTTTCCCTCCTTTGTGTTTCCTGTTGGTCCCAGTTTGTCGTGTGGGTGTGTCTGCCTGGGCGTGGCCTTCCCTTCCTGCTGCGAGATAACCTGCACAAATGCAACCCATTCCCTCATCAAGCCCCACAGTATATTACCCCAGTTCTCCCTCCGCTCCTCGCCAGATAGTCAGCTCACATCCATGGAACGACTACTACGGACACTTTTGATTCCCAGCATCTGTTTGTGTGTAACCTGTGCTTTCTCCAGCCTCAGTCTCTCAGCTCCCCTTGGAACCGCCCTGGTCACTGCCTTGCCAACCCAACCTGCCACCAGCCCGCATTGGACGCCATCACGATCCCTCACCTTTTCCACCTCTGGTTCTGTTCAAATAAAGATAATTGTGTACTACTCCTGCTCCGTTGTTCTTCTTGGGTCCGGCAACAATATACGTGTCGTTAACCTGAAGGAAAACTGCGAGGGAAACAACCATGTGAACTTTCTTGCTAATTGGATCCCAGCCACTCTCGGACGAGAGCATTTCACTGAGCCGCTGATCATAGAGCGAGCGCACCGAGCTTTTACGCACCGTCCACCTGCAGACCAGAAGAATTCACCAACAGTCCGCCCATTCGACACATTTTACTACCAGCCAACAAGCTAAAAGGCTAAGCTAATATAACTGTAGAACATGATGGTTCTTAAAAGGAGGCTTTCAAGTAAAAGTAAAAATACCAGTAAGTATAAATGCCACAGTGGGAAACTTCTAAACTAAAAGTTATTGAACACCTGACTGAAGTGGATATATGTGAGTATTATGAGCTAAATATAGTTAAAGTGGTGGAAGTAAAATAACTGATAGATTAGTGAAATTCTTCCTTATATTTTATTAAAATATGTGCTGTTTCTGAGGCAATATTGCTGATGATTTATTGTGTATATGTTGCATTTGACTTTCAATGCTTTTACTTT
Organism: Myoxocephalus aenaeus; assembly: GCA_038501785.1. Lineage (NCBI taxonomy): Eukaryota > Metazoa > Chordata > Actinopteri > Perciformes > Cottidae > Myoxocephalus > Myoxocephalus aenaeus. The sequence continues at coordinate 43,616 of JBAMJR010000097.1, forward strand.
AAAAAATCTAATGTTTTTCATGAAGATGGATTTTCCACCTGATCCAAGAAGCTTTTTAAAGAGTTTATTTATCTGAAGTAATACAAAGATTTTCTCAACACATAAAGACACAAACGTCATCTTCAGTTTATCACAAATATTCTACATCAACACGTCTGGAGATACAAGGTTTTACTCTATGCTCTACCTTGTCAGGTACTCTGTTCTCTACCTGTTCAGGAGCTGCAGCAGTGGCCTCGGGCTCAATCAGCATTGATTTACCTCACTTGGGCTCAGTGACTGAACAGACTTTTATAATGATTCATAATCATTTTTAAAGTTATGAAACTATATAAAAATTTAAAGTAAAAAAAAAGTCCTAAACTGCAACTTTATCTGTTTGAAATATACTTTTTAGCAATTTTTTTTTACCATCGACTGAACATCACAATAATGATCGTTACAGGATTTTAATTATTGAATATTGTAAACGAGTAGTGGGGGAGATGAGTAAGCCTGAAGGTTACTCATCCCCCCCGCTTGGAGAGTTTCTTCTACCCGCTTACTGTTTACCCCACTGTCTAAGAGGGAATGGGTGAAGGGGGTTAGGAATGGAGGAGGCCAAGTATCAGTGGACCTCATGGTGGTGACGAGAGGAGCCACAACCTGTTAACCAGATATGCTCCCTTCCTCAGGCTCCTTACTTCACCCTCCACAGAGAATACAGGTTTGGGTTCTTGTTTTTTCGTTTACCATAAAAGGGATTAGAATGAACTTCCTTCCTGTTTCCGTGCTCAGGTGGTGTCAGAGCTCAGGCGTGCTCAGACAACCGTCTTATCAGGCTGTTACATCACCACCACCTCTCATTCCTCATACCTGCTCCTTCACACACAGGTGAGTACAGACCACTCTCAGACTTTCATCATAGTGTGTTTGTATTTGGGCTGCTAATAATACTTTTAATAATTGATCAATGTGTCAACATTGAGGGCTGTTGTTCTTTCATCAAAATCCATCTTGATCATGTGGAACCGAAAGGTTCCAGGTTTCATGAATGCTATCGACATTGTTTCTGAACGTGTCCGATTTTTTTTATTTTGCAATACTTTCATCGGTGGCCTCGGGCTCAGTCAGCATTGATTTACCTCACTTACCTGTACAAGAAATCCCTCCATTAAAAACCATTCATTAATAAACAGGACGTTAGGGAAAGTCGATTTATTTCCGAAAATTAGGTTATACATAATGCAATGTAATGTATGTCAATAAAACATATTTCACGACTTTCACAAATAATTTTAGTATCATTTTTTATCGTTTTTTAACTTGTCTATCCAGTTGATTCAGTAGAATAATCTGAAAACTCAGCATCTAATAAAGTAGTTTTGGTTAATATTAGCGTTAGCAAAAATCTGCCGACTTCCACACACGAAGCACGTCGGAAATATAATATAATAAGTTAATTAACACACAGAGCATGTGGGAAATAAATAAATAAGTTAATTAATACAATAAGTAAAAAATGTTTCGCAAATAACAACTCAATAGACTTTTAAACTGCAACTTTATCTGTTTGAAATATACGTTTTTTGCAATTTTTTGGTTCTTGGCTAGATAATAAAAGATATAAATAATTACAGTTATATAACATTGAGTAGTGTACATACAGAACAGCATCGGTATCATCGACTGAACATCTCAATAATGATCGTTAAGGGATTTTAATTATTGAATATTGTAAACGAGTAGCGGTGAAGGTTTACTCATCTCCCCCGATTGGAGTGTTTCTACCCGCTTCTACTGTCCTTTTAGTTTCATGCTGTGACGGTTACTCATCCGGTTCAACTGAACATTGTTGTTCTCTACCGTCCACCTGGTTCCTTGGGAGATTTCTTGGAAGAATTATTTGCTGTCCTGGCTCCTCAATGGTGGAATGAGCTCCCCATTGACATCAGGACAGCAGAAAGTCTGTGCATCTTCCGTTGCAAACTAAAAACACATCTTTTTCGACTACACCTTGAATAAGGAAAGTATCACCTAATAGCACCGTAGTAGCACTTGAATAGCACTTGCTGATAGCACTTTGTAGTTTAACTTTATTGAAGGAATTGTACTTCCTTGATTCTTGTTGTTCTGAGTTTGTACTCATGGTTGAATGCACTTATTGTAAGTCGCTTTGGATAAAGGTGTCAGCTAAATGAAATGAAGGAGAGGAAGGAGAGAAGAAAAGAGGGAATGGGGATAGGAGGAATGGAGGAGGCCAAGTATCAGTGGACCTCATGGTGGTGACGAGAGGAGCCACAACCTGTTAACCAGATATGCTCCCTTCCTCAGGCTCCTTACTTCACCCTCCACAGAGAATACAGGTTTGGGTTCTTGTTTTTTCGTTTACCATAAAAGGGATTAGAATGAACTTCCTTCCTGTTTCCGTGCTCAGGTGGTGTCAGAGCTCAGGCGTGCCCAGACAACCGTCTTATCAGGCTGTTATCATCACCACCACCTCTCATTCCTCATACCTGCTCCTTCACACACAGGTGAGTAAAGACCGCTCTCAGACCTTCATCATAGTCAGACTGTGTTTTAATTCGGGCTGCTAATAATACTTTTAACCCTTCAGGGTCTTAAGCCTTTTTCTCGATTTTACATAATTTCTTAAATTCTCCTTTTAAGGCACTTGCATATAAGATACATACCCATGTGTTACATCTAAAATTGCAGAACAATCTCAGCTATCTATATAATGAGGCACAATTGCCATAAGGCAAAAGTGTAAAGTGATAATATGAATCCAAAGCTGAACAATTTAAGTTTGATATAAAAAAAATCTTCATATATCTTGTGAAAACATACCTTTAAACATTTTGGTGCTAGAAGTTGGTTTACCAAAGGTTTAGGTTCACAAAAGCAGTGAAATATGTGAATTCATGCTAGAAACATGAAAATAAATGTCTAAAACCAAATCTTTTATTTCTGTTTTTGAGTAGAAATGTAGTCTTTCACATCTTTCACCAAAATGATAAAAAGGTGAGTGAGAAATTACTTCATACTGCAGATAAAGCTTCATGGGGTGTGTGCAAATGAAAAATGACCATAACAACTTTTTTTTTTTTTCCAAATAAAAATTATAATTTTTTGCATAATATACATATCAAGATATTTGTATCGTCATATGCACAGATAACACAGAATTACAATAAACGTAAGGTAAAAATAATTAATAAAAATAAGGCACAAAATAGAGTAACAGTATTGCACAACAAATAAGGCACAAAATAGTTGTGTTGAGATATAAAGTAAGTGATGGCAGCAATTTAAGTTTAAGTTGACTTCTGATGGACTTGTGTCATGTTAACCCACCCTGTTTGCATTCTTACAATTTCAGAAAAGGGTGTTTTCAGTTTGTTATAATTTCTTGTTACACCTAAAATGGATACATATTGTAAAAATATTTCTTAGACAGAGCTGGTTTATTTGTTTCTGAACCATGCCAGACATGTCATGCTTGACAAGTGCAAAGTGCACAACCCAGTTTGATAGGGAAGATGGTGTCAACTGTTCAGGATTAGGCACTTGGGGGGAAGAGGAGTTAAGGGGTTTGTTTTCTTGTTTAATGTCGGTGCTTTGGTTTATCCTTTTTTCTTTCATAACAGGAGATACACTGGCTCTTGCACAGTGCATTTACAAGGAGGCTATGACACTCTGATGCTTAGTATTAATGAATAGGGTAGTTAAGTTTGTTAGCTTTAATGTGAATGGGCTAAATGGACCAGTTAAGAGGAAGAGAGTTTTGACACACCTTAAAAACTGCAAACGGATATTGCTTTTTTACAAGAGACCCATCTTACCACACAGGAGCATAAAAAGCTGAGAAGAGAGGGTAGGACACGTGTTATCGTCCTCATTTAACTCTAAAGCCAGGGGGGTTGCTATTTTAATAAATAAAAACATTCCAGTTACAATTGGAGAAACTATAATTGATCCAGCAGGCTGCTAAGTCCTAGTTAATTGCCAAATCTACTCGGAACCCTGGACACTGTTAAACTTATACGCACCCAACTATGATGATGAATCCTTTATTCAAGATATTTTTATGAAAGTATCAGGTGGACAACAAAACATACTTGTAGGAGGCGACTTAAATTTTTGCTTGGACCCTATATTAGATAAGTCAGCTACAACAACATCCAAAACAAAAGCGGCCAAGACTACCTTATCATTTATGAAAGATCTAAACCTGACTGATGTGTGGCGACAGATGCACCCTCAAACTAGAGACTATTCCTTTTACGCCTGCCCACACAACTCTCACACCAGGATCAACCTTTTCTTATTGTCAACACAGCTAATTCATAGAACACTAGAATCTGAATATTTATCTAGGATGTTGTCTGATCATTCACCTTTGACCCTATCTATTTTGATGCCAGAAAAACCAGCAAACCAATATAGATGGCGTCTGAACCCTACTCTCCTTCATAGACCAGTTTATTAGGGACCAGATCAAATTGTTCTGCCCCTAGTTTCATACTATGGGACACGCTGAAAGCTTATCTAAGAGGACAAATAATATCTTATACAAAGGGTATCAAAGAGAAATATATGGCAGAGATAAATTAACTAGAAGCAGATATTCTGAAATTGGAAAAAGAGTTTCAACAATCTGGGTCTAAAGAACTTTACCAACGGCTGATCAACAAAAAACTAAAATACAATACTTTACATACCTATAAGGTTGAAAAAGTCATTTTAAGAACCAAACAAAAATATTATGAATTGGGAGAGAAAGCTCACAAAATCTTGTCCTGGCAATTGAGAACAGAGGAAAGCTCAAGGACAATTAATGCAATTTAAACTGAAACTGGTGAAATCTCACACATCCAATAGAAATTAACGACTCATTCAAACAGTTTTATACAAATCTATATACATCAGACTCGCCAGAGGATCTATCTAAGATTGATGAATTTCTGTCCACTATTGAATTGCCGAAACTCGACCATGAAGACCAAAAGAATCTTGATTTGCCCTTCACTCCGAAAGAAATCGAAAAGGCCTTATGCTCTCTACAACCCAATAAATCGCCGGGAGAGGATGGCTTCCCCCCTGAATTCTACAAAGAATTTAAGGACTTACTAACCCCCCTTATAATATGTGATTAATTTGGCATCTATAACTCAAAACCTTCCTGAATCATTCTCCACTGCCATAATCACTGTGATTCACAAAAAAAATAGGGCTCCATTAAAGTGTTCCTCTTTTCGACCCATTTCATTATTGAATTCAGATTATAAATTGATTTTCAAAGCCCTGGCTAACAGGCTTGGCCAACATCTGCCAAAATTAATAAACCCAGACCAGAGTGGCTTTATTTTGAAACGCTCATCAACCAATAACCTGTGCAGACTCTTTAATATTATCCATCTAACTAAATGTAGCATTAGATGCTGAAAAGGCCTTTGATAGGCTAGAGTGGCCATATTTATTCAAAGTTTTGGACAAGTTTGGCCATTTGTTTATCAATTGGGTGAAAGACTTTACCATAAACCCAGAGCCAAAATTACCACAAATGGACAGACCTCATCAGCATTTCCCTTGAGTAGATCGAGTCGAAAGGGCTGCCCTCTGTCTCCAGGACTCTTTGTCCTGGCTATTGAACCACTTGCTGAAGCAATTAGACGGGATCCGGATATAAAGGGGTTTAGAGTGGACGAAATAAATCATAAAATTAATCTCCTGGCAGATGATGTAATTCTGTATCTAACGGACCCGGTTAACTCTCTCACTAAATTACAGATGCTGCTAAACACCTTCAGGATACAAGGTCAATTTGGAAAAAAGTGAAATTATTCCACTCACGAACTTTGCTCACACCGAACACCAACAAACCACCCCATTTAAGTGGCTCCAGAATATTAAATATCTAGGAATAATTATAGACAATGATCTTAAAAAGTTGTACAAACTTAATTACCTCCTATTACTGAGTAAAATCGAGGAAGACCTAAACAGATTGGTTGAATAAACTGTGTGAAAATGAATATTCTCCCGAGGTTGCAGTATCTTTTCCAGTCCTTATCCGTTCCATTACCTGAAACCTTTTTTAAAACACCCAACACGTTAGACAGTTTTTATGGAACTGTAAAATCCCAAGGGTGTCAATGGAAAAACTAACATGGGATTATAGTCTAGGAGGTTTTCGACTGCCCAATTAAAAAAAATATTATTTAGCGGCCTATAGTTGCGATATATTTCGTCACTTTTTGACGGTGATGCTGCCCCCTCTTGGATAGAAATTGCACTTTATCCTCTGAAAGAAGGAAAGTCCAGTGATTTTATTTATAAATGGAACTCCAAAACCATATCCAACAGGACAGATAATCCTATTTTGAAACATTTTATTAAAATATGGTATGAAGTTCAAAAAAATCTTGGGCTGAATTTGAGACTGTCACCAAAAACACCTCTAAGACAAAATTAACTTGTGCCCATGACTCTAAATAATAAGATTCTGGAGACTTGGCATGACAGGGGAATCCAGCATCCAGCATTTATTATGTGTGTGTGTGTGTATATATATATATATATATATGTTTGTGTGTGTGTATATATATATATATATATATATATATATATATATATATATATATATATATATATATATATATGTGCTATGTGACAAACAGTTGCACAACAAGGGATAGAACCAAACAGTTGCACAACAAGGGATAGAACCAAACAGATGCACAACAAGGTATTAATCACATGTCACATGTTTCCCCTCCGACGGGTTCGAAGTCGTGTCCCCATCATGTCAGAAGGCAGAACTCTGGACGATCTGAGGACCTTGATCAAAACCGTCGAAGGAGCCAATTCACAGCAGAGGATGAAGTTCTACAACAACTGGGCGGAGACGTATGAACAGGTGAGCGGACAGAAGCTCCTCCTCCTTCAGGTCCGATGGAGCCTTCAGGGAAACAACTACACAATCTGTCTTTTTCCTAAAAGCAAGCACACATTGCCTGTGGGCTTTAAATGTGCCGATAAAAACACAAAAGAAACCTCACCCATCAATCTTTACCTTATCTTGGGATCTCTCAGAATCAATCAGTCGTAAATTACATTTGTATATTTTCCCCAAAAATGTCTCTCTGACCTTGTGTGACCTCCTCTGGTCCTCTCTGATCTCTATGAATAACTCTCTGGGGTAAATGGTTTCTTGGCTGATGTGTTGTCAGTTGGCACATGTTTGACCCTTCAGGGTTCTCAATGTATGAATCTGCATAGAATAACACTGTGTTCTCCTTCTGGTTCATTCATACGTCGTGGTTAAAACCTTTTGCACCCCACGCCCCGCGGCGCCCATTATCGGACAAGAAAAGAGAAAAATAAGTCAAGTGACATTACCTAAAGGATCTCCGGAACCACAACGTTGATTAACTTCATTTAAATTGCTAAAATAGAGTAAAGCCTTGTGGGAAGAGTTCTATCGGCTCAGAAAAAAATAAACCTTCCATTAAGTTTATTTAATTACATAATTAAATAAATTCCGTAGCCTCGCCGTCACTTCCGCGTGGTGGCCGTAACGTTTCACTAGATCTTTAATAAGTACACTTTACAAAGTCGGATTCTAATAAAGCATTACAAATCATTTGTTGTAGTATATTAGTACCTGAAAAATCCCAATGCGGCCGGACTGTTTTTTTTCCTACTCTCTTCGACTTTTATGACTGCGCCAGCTTCCGTGGAGGTAAGGAGGGAGGTTTCTTAGAACGCGTCACATGTCTTAAGCCTTAACCATGTTTAGGCATAAAGGTTATAACTTTTTAAATGTTTTAACCGAACGACACCGTTGTTTGACTGAAACTCCTTCGTAACCCACCCAATGCTTTGGTTTATTGTGATTATTTAGGTCATTATCTTTACAAAGACAGGTCTTACAACTCTGTAATGCATGTTTTCCAGAAACATGCATCTGGAAAAACTTGGGTGCGGCTCGAGAAGGGCTTTTTGGGGAGTCTTGATCAAATTATGCTCAGATCATGCTAGATGATCAAAATATGGTATAAAAGTTTAATTTTTGGAAATATACATTTTATTCAAAATAAAATTCTGAAAAAATCTATATAAATTCACACAAGTATTATAACTAATTTGGGGACAAGATGTTATCTAGGTATATTTGGACAGGTAAAAGACCCAGGGTCCGTCTCAAAATCGTACAACTACCTAAAGAAAAGGGAGGATGGGGCCTACCGTCTCTTAGGGATTACTATTTGGCGGCACAGATGAGCCCATCGTATAAGGCTCAATGGAAAAAAAACATTGAAGAGAAAATAACCTCCACCCCCTTACAGGCAATCCTAGCTGATAGCAACCTACAAAGTCACATAAATACTACTGATAACCCATGGTTGAAGTGGACTCTTGAAGTATGGAAAACCATTATAAGCGAACACAAATTAGAGGGAGATATTGTAACACTGAAATGGGGTGCGTATGATTCTGACTTCACACCGAATAAATTGGATACTAGATTTAGGGATTGGACAGCTACAGGAATAACATCCATCCATCCATTATCAGCTGCTTATCCGGGGTCGGGTCGCGGTGGCAGCCGGTTCAGCAGGCCAACCCAGGCTTCCCTCTCACCCGCAACACTTTCCAGCTCATCCTGGGGGATCCCGAGGCGTTCCAAGGCCAGCCGGGAGATATAATCCCTCCAGCGTGTCCTCGGTCTTCCCCGGGGTCTCCTACCAGTTGGACGTGCCTGGAAAACCTCTAATGGGAGGCGTCCAGGAGGCATCCTGATTAGATACCCGAACCACCTCAGCTGACTCCTTTCGACACGAAGGAGCAGCGACTCGACTCCAAGCTCCCCCCGGTCCTGTCCGTGAAAGTCACGAACAGGACCGGTGATAAAGGGCAGCCCTGGCGGAGACCAACACCCACCGGGAACGTGTCTGACTTACTACCGAGGATACAAACACAGCTCCTACTGCAGGCGTACAGAGACCGGATGACCCGTGCCAACGGGTCCGGCACCCCATACTCCCGCAGCACCCCCCACAAAAAACCCCGAGGGACCTGGTCGAAAGCTTTCTCCAAGTCCACAAAGCACATGTAGACTGGTTGGGCAAACTCCCAGGACCCCTCCAGTAATCTTGCGAGGGTAAAGAGCTGGTCCACTGTTCCACGGCCGGGACGGAATCCACACTGTTCGTCTTGAATCTGAGGTTCGACAAGCGGTCAGAGCCTCCTTTCCAGCACCCTGGCATAAGCTTTTCCCGGGAGGCTGAGCAGTGTGATACCACGATAGTTCGAGCACACTCTCCGGTCCCCCTTCTTGAAGATGGGAACCACCACCCCGGTCTGCCAGTCCATGGGCACTGTTCCCGACCCCCATGCGACACTGCAAAGGCGTGTCAGGCAAGACAGCCCAACAATGTCCAGCGCTTTCAGCATCTCAGGGCGGATCTCATCCACCCCGGCGCCTTGCCACCAAGGAGCTTTTTGACTACCTTAGCGACCTCTGCCAGGGATATGGGTGCAACCACCCCAAAGTCTTCCGGCGCTGCCTCCTCTCCAGGGGACATGTTGGCCGGGTTTAGGAGTTCCTTAAAGTGCTCTTTCCACCGCCCAACGATGTCCCCAGTCCGGGTCAGCAGGGTCTACCCCCGCTGAGAACAGCCTGGGGTAGACCCTGCTTTCCCTTCCTGAGGCCATGGAGAAACACTCACTAGGAGAAACACTCACTAGAAAAACAGGACTTCTATCGATACTTGCAGATGCGAATACAAAGATGAAAAACATGACAGAGTACATATCTGATAGAAGAAAAGCATACAACTCAGATATAGGCATTAAAATCATCTCATGTATATATACATGTCTGTTGAATTTTAAAACACATTTAACCTCTTATATTAAAACAAAATGGGAGAAGGAGGGAGGAATAAGTATATACGAGGAAGAATGGACAGTAATATGTAAAGTTCAATGGAAGTGTACCAGATCGCAGACATGGAGAGAGTTTGATACGGTATTTTATTACACCCGCTCAGAAACGCCACTATGATAGTAACCCTCCCGTTTGCTGGAGAGGATGTGGGAATCAAAATGCATACCATTATCATATTTTCTGGGATTGCTCTGCTATCATAGACTATTGGAAAGGGATACACACCGCCCTACAGAACATGTTTGAAGGTGAGATACCTCTGGAAAGTAAGACCATGTATCTGGGATATTTACCCGACACATTGTCAAAAAGAGACAAGTATTTAATAAATGTACTGCTTGTGGCCGGCAAAAAGACTCTCACCAGGAAATGGTTATCACAAGAGAGTCCCACTCTGAATACATGGATGGACATTACAATGGACATTTACAACACGGAGAAGATAACCGTATCTGTCAACCACACACTGGAACCATTTTTGGGATATTGGAAAAATGGGTTGCATACGTGGCACCCCATAGACCTGATTTTGTTTTCATGGAAATGAATGTACAATGGAGAACAGATCGCTCCTTAGTTATACATTGTTTCATTTCTTTTTGTTGATTGTTCTGTGTTTCACCCCTTGTTCTATATGTACATGGCTGGTACGAACATCATCGGGGAGGTCAATTGTCTGAAGAGGATCTGTAGATGTCTGATTGATGCCTACTACCAATAAAAAAAGAACTAATTTGGGGTCCATACGACTACTTGAAGAATGGGTATGGAACCCCAGAGCCCCTAAAGGGAACCGCTCCGTCTGATGGACCTGAAACACTTCTTGTAACTTACACATGTCTTTCTACAGGATCACAGCATCATGAACTACAGGGCACCACACCAGGCAGTGGACTTCCTGTTTGAGAACTTCTCCGGGCAGCCTGAGGAAGTCCAGGTTCTTGACGTGGCCTGTGGGTCTGGATTTGTCGCTAAGCTGGTAAGAGAACCTCAGTGTTCCTGCATGATTGAACCATAGCCCCAATTTCTTAATCAAATGCATAACAGTAAAAAAACATAACAAATAAAAAGACTAAATGTTCGCACATGGATATATATTTAAGCAATAAGGTACGAGAGGCAGTACTGTGTCGTACAATAATGTACTGTTCAAGGGTGTTGTTAGGCCCGACGCGCAGCGGAGGGTTCAGCAAACCCTTGAGCTGTCAACTGAACTCTCAACCAATCAGAATGCTTGATTTGATCTACCCGTATTCTAATTGTTTATATTTGTGGAATGAACTACTTTTAAATGACTTGAAACCTCATCATTGGATCGCTGTCCAAGGAGAGTATAACCTGCAGAAGGGCCCATTTGAGTTGGACATCTTAGTCTCCACGAATCCGAACCCTTGACTAACCTTTTCACCAGGAAGGCTTGACACACATTTTCAATCTGTCCATCCTAAATGGGAAGATTCTCAATGTTTTTTAAATGAGCACTTTGTAGAAAGGACCAGTGTGGAACTACTGTTTTGTATTTGAGAGGTTCGCTTTTAACCAACTTGAGGATTACATTCTGAAACACTGACTATTTTATTAACTGCAAGTTGCTCCTCTATGCAGACAATTCAGCCTTATTTGTGTCAGGGAGAGACACTGGCGTCATTCAGGATACACTGGAGCTGGACTTGTTGACAATAAATTATGATTACTTACCTGGGAAATAAGAGTCCATAATATTCGGTTCCAAGTGCAGATTGCAAAAGAAAAAAACAGATGCATGGTCAAATGTCCATATTACAGTTTGTAGTGAAACTTTTTAGTGTTGCATTATTATTAATATATGTATTTACATTACTAGATGTCTGAGGGGCCACAGTGTCAGATTTTAAAACCGATCAGACCAAAACCACCACCACCTCCTCCTCCTCCTCCTCCTCCTCCTCCTCCTCCTCCTTCCTCCTCCTTCGTCTTCTTCTTCTTCTTCTTGAGTTTATAGATGGTTGAACTGGGCTTCAAGCACTTTGTGGGCGTGGATGGCAGTCAAGGCATGCTGGATCAAGCCGCTAAGACTGGCCTCTATGACGAGCTCAAATTGGCCTTACTGGGAACAGACCCACTGCCTGCACAGACTGGTACGTTCACGCTACATGCACTCTGACTGCTCTCATCACAGCTGATTAGGGTTCGACTTCTACGTTCAGACAGGAGGAACCTCACAGGAGGAGGTGACATATAAACTGTAGTGTTGTACTGTATGTATTAAAGTGAAAACCTTCCCTCCTTCTCTTCTTCATAACTCAGTGGAAGGTGAACGCACAGACATAAAACGCATATATAGAATATTTCAGTGTGACTTACACTTCTAGAGGATATCATAATATCTGATGTCCACAATAAACCATAAATCCAGTAAGAAATCATAGAAGAAATACTCTAAATACTAGAATTTGCTTACGAATCGTCACATTTTAGTGTTGGGGTTCAGTCTGGGATCTACCTCTCCACACAGAAACCAGCTCACGCCTCCTTCCCCTCTGGTTTCAGGTGTGTTTGATGTGGTGATGATCGTCGGCGCTTTACGAGATGGTTTCGTACCGGTCAGCGTCCTCAGGGAGCTCTGCCTGGCCGCCAAAGCAGGTAAGCAACACTGTTGAACCTAATAGTCTTCTTTTGGTTTCACTGAAGCGTGGTGGTTATATCACAGTTTTCCATTTTTTTACACAGTCCTTTGCATTTGTACTGAATACTGAAGGTCTTTTGAGTTGCAGGGGTCTTTTAGTAGAGGGCAGACACGGCAGTGCTCCATAGTCTGGTCTGCACCTCCACATTCACAGGTGGTAGTGCCGGTCTTGAAGGTCTTCAATCGGGGTTATTCCCATGGAAGTTGGAGGAGGCATGTTAGGAGCTGGACTTGGCTGAGAAAGCTTCTCCTTGACTTTAGCTGTTGGGCCGGAGGGTGAAGTCAAAGGAGGAGATGGCATTCATCATTACTAGGTTCGGCTGGTGACTTCCACGCCAGCGAGGAGGTGGAGGCGGCAGGTGTTGGTCAGTGCTGGATCAAGTCTCTTGGCATGGTTGTCCTCTCCCAAACAGGACATATGAGGAGTAGCACCGGGCCAGAGCAGTAGATCTCAGTGTGCTGTAGCTTCCCATTTGGAGTTAGTCAGTTTCCGGACAAAGTTGTTTCGGGAGCCGACTTGTTTTTTTTCCACCTAAATGGAGAGAGTATGATTGTTCCGCCCGGCCTATGGGAAACCTGAGCACAACATAATTCTCCTCACCTCCCAAATAAGGACCAATGCTGCGGTGGTACCGTCCACAATGAGTAATTATTGTGAACTTGGTAGCATAAATTATCTTCAGGGTGAACCTGGCCCAAAACAACAAACAAAACAATCTTTGCAAGTAACCTAACTTCCCTAGCCCACACAAAGAAACTAAATAAAGTACAGGTGTCTTACCTATCTCCCTACCAGAAAACAGGAGAAAACAAGGTTGAACCAAAAGGGCTTCTCACCCCGACCATGCCGACACCCTTAATAACCCCACCACCCAAAGATCTGACATGCAGCATGGCCGGGTTGGAAGCTCTCAAGAGAGAGCGCCGGCCTCCACAGGTTCCCTCTTCTTTTTTTTTATATATATATATATCTTTATTTTAATGTACAGTTAAAACATAAATGTCACCATTTGATGCATTGTACCAGATTGTAGCTACAGCTAATTTGCATCTGTAGTCCCTCGACAGATCATAACAAACATAAAACAAGAGCAAACAGTACAGGATAAAAGACACAATACAACATTATATGTGGTGAGAAGAACACACAATACACACAATACAAAGCTACAGTACAGCACATTACAAGTAAGTAACACAACACTTTAAAAGTAAGTAATACAAACCATAATAATGTTGCTCAATGAGTACAGCGCTGACCAGCTTTCAACAGATTTTTTTAATCATTCTTAAAGGTGCTGATAGAGCTGCAGCTCTTCATCACATCAGGCAGGTGTATCACTGATTTGTGGCTTTCACAGACAAGGATGATTGACCAAATGCAGTGCGGCGAAATGGATCCTGCAACACAACAGAGCACAGTACGGAAACACTATAACAGGCAGGGAGGTGAACAGCATTATGGTTCATTGTTCTCTTATGACGCTCTGAGTCATAACAACGATCCAGGGTTACTTTGGGGTCGACAGGGTGGATACGGTGCTCAAGTGGTGCTCCAGACCATTTGATGTTGAGTGGTCGGTTGGCTTCCCGGTTCCTGAGATGGAAGGAGCAGGGTCGACATGTAGGTGGCAGCTCCTCTCAGGCTGAGGTGAAGTTTGGTTCTACTGCTTCTAACGAGTTGTCTGGAGATGTTCCTCAGATATTGTCTGAGATGAAACACTCAGTGTTCTGGTCCATTGGTAGTTTCAGCAAAGGGGTCGGATTCATGGAGCTGTTGCTGTCGCTCGTACAGTTCGGTACTTGTAGCATCGAGGCCTGGGATGCATTGAGTCTATCCTCTTCGGATGTTCTTGTGCGCTGCTTCGTGCACAAGCCCAGTGAATCTTTCATAGTTCCTGGAGTCTGCTGGGAGATGGGCAGTTGTCCTTTCAAGACCTTCTTGGAAGGTTTGTAGACTGAGGTGCCGGTACCTCTGAGCTCAGTGTTGAGGACTTCAATGTTGTTTTCATCGCTCTTGATGTTGATTCAGCGAATGCTCCATTTGTTTGCTACCATGATGCTGCCATATTTCTATGAGGGGGGGGGGGGGGTCATACCTTCCACGCAGGGTTTCCTTTAGGGAGAGAATATCACACTAGTATTCTTTGCAGAGTTTTGCAAAGGGTTCTTCTTTAGTTGCAGACAGTCCTTCGACTTGAGAGATATGATGTCCGTGCTGGCCTTGGAGGTGGGCATTAGCCTGTCTTCCTGCGCCGGACTGGGGGGGCTGCTGTTGTTTGTTAGGCTTCTAGACATCATTGAATTCTGTAGAATTCGCAGGTTTGTTTGAACCTGACAGGGATCGCAAACGTGAATGCTCAAAGTCTTATGATATGCAGATGATTTGCTATTCAATGATGGTGACTCCCCAGATTCTGCCCTGAACATTGTCTGTGTGTTGTTGTTTTTTTATAACAAATAACAACAATGACATTGAGATTTGCACTCATTTAAAAAAAAAATCTTGCCTGGATTTTCTGTTTCTGTTATTATTTACTTTGGTTTAAACTACCCCTCATAGACATTACAGCTCTATTCTAAATCCTAAGAGTTTCGCAGGATAATATGATATTAGACGATGATCAAGCTTCTTCTTCTTCAGTTCTTCCATAATGAAATATTGTATCCTGCAGGGGGATACGTTTGCATGTCGAGAAACGGCATGAAGACGGAGTCTGGAAACAAATACAAGGAGTCTCTGGAGAGCGAGCTGCAGCTGATGGAGGATGAGGGCCTATGGAGTCATGTGGCCACCAAAGAGATGGACAAATACATGATAGATGTGTTCAATAAATGTGAGGATGTGCAGAGTGAGAGATACATCTCTGGGACCTTGTACCTCTACAGGAAGTCACTTATTTAGTCCCTCTGGGCCTCAGTCTATTCTGTCCAGACCTTTAGATCAGTGATTACGTTCAATAGATGATGAATGGATGGAAGTTCTGACAATAATATGATATAAACGTCAATAAAATAATAAACTTAATAAACAGTTGTGGAAGGGTATTTTGTTCTCTTGTTCCTTACTGTTGTCACCTCTCATGTTTATATTGGTATTACTTCTATTCTGTCTGTTATTACCATGTAAAGTGCGTTTGAGTACTTTTTAAAGCGCTACACAAATAAAATTAATTATTAGGGCCCGAGCACTGACGTAGTCAGAGCGGAGGTGATTAGTCCTAGAATGGGCCGCGGTGTCTTTTCCGAAGGTTACAGGGACCACGTGTTGAACACCATTCTTCTCCTGCTGATTCACTTGTAGAGACCTGGAACATCTACAAAAAACTAAATTAAAAGGTTAAAATCAGGTTACAAATACACTCCAACAAAAAAAACTTAAATACTTTTTTAAAGTATATTACAAACATATTAGTGATACAAAAATAATTGTAATGCAAGTGGATTTTTATACTTAAAGTTATTTAATGACTTTTTATGTTAAATGCCAGGACCTTTTATCACTTCTATAAAGTTACTTTTTACACTTTGACACATTGACTTTTTATCACATCTCTAAAGTTACTTTTTGACAGTATAATATTATTTTTGTGACAATTACCTATTAATTATATACCATATTAAGATGTTTTTTTTAAATAAAGTATGGTATAGACTAGGGCTGCAACTTTTATTCTGTTGATTATTTTTTCGATGAATCGGATAAAACAAAAAAAAAGCATTGATGTATCCTGTGATGCAGTCCGTCATGCTGTTGATGTCCTCCCCATGTGGTCCACACAGCACATCCCAGTCCGTTGACTCAAAGCAGGTCCTGAGACCACCTCCTAACGCGTTTCGCCTGAGTTTACTCGCTCGACTTTATGTGGTTAATTCGTTTTTCATTTTTTCGTAACCATTCGCTGGGGAAAGGGGAAACATTTACTATTTCCGCCATTCACCATTGAAATAACCACTAGTTCTGCTTTATACTATACACACAAACGTGGGAACATCAAACGCCCCCGTGTCTGGGTTCATAATATTATCCGTAGTCACACAGAGCTGTTTGATTCAGTAACGGCAGGACGGCGGTGATGCCGGGCGGAGCTTCTCAACGGCGATTGGCTTTCGCAACTCCGCATCGGGCGAATTATTCGCTGGAGTTGAAATATTTCAACTCCAGCAGAAAAGCGGAAAAGCAGATTTGCAAATATTCACAACGCCACTTGGCCTCTATCAGAGTTGTATTGTTCCTTGTGGGGCAGTTGAAAAGTTGGCAGAGCTTTATCCAGGGTTGTTAACCCTAGAACACTAACGTCGGGTGATTTTCACATGGAGCAATTGTGTTTACATTATTTTCATTGTGTTGTTTTTGTCTGAGTTCCGTGGGTCTTTCTGTAGCTTCAGGCTTCTCACAGACGTTATTGAAGGTGGCCGTGTTTCTCTGCTTCGATCGCTGTTTTTTTCAAACTCACCTGAACATGTGTTCAGGTGAGTTTCACTCGACGTTAGTGATAGAGGGTAAAATATTTTCGGGTGGATTTCACTCGACGTTAGTGTTAGTGTAACTTATTATTTTCCCACCGTCCCCATTTCATGCAGAGCAGGTAGCCAAAATGACCTGGCCCAGATCTGGCACGGGTTCGTCAGGCCGGAAGAAACACCGCGTCCGGTTGCCGATTCGGCTGCGACTCGGCATGGATGGCGCCCCAGAATCGGGCCGAATACACTGGCCCGATTCCGGCGGCTGACACTGCCGTCACTGGGCCGTAATCGGAACTAACCGGGGCCAGCATCGGCCTGAAGCCGGCACACCAGAAGAAACATGTCGGGCTGCCGGGTCCGGCTGCCGACTCTGCTTGGGTCCGGAATGAATTATTATTATGTATCCCACCGCTGCCACCAATGTAACCGAGGGTTTCTCTTGCGCCTATACTTGTACAATAATAATAAAATAACAACACGCTGCTCCATTAGGTTAGACGGCAACCACTTTATTCTTGACTCGTTCCTCACTCCAATAAAACCTTCTCTCTCTCCTTACGTTTTCCCCTTCAGAATAAAAGCCCCAGAAACATACATCAGAACACTGCTTCATAGAGAACTGTTTAAATACACCATACAATAGCTTACAATTATATAACAATACGATAAAATAAGACACGTCGACCAAAATGTTACAGTAAATATGTTTTTATTAACTGAATGCACACAGGGTCAAATTAAATTTAAAATAAAACTCTAACTGAACACAAAAAGACTACCGTCACTCCGGCATCATGGCTTCACGTCGGAAAAAAAAAAATCCGGAGGTTGCAGCCTGGTAGAAACAGAGACAAAAAAACTGTTGTGATCTCACAATTTCTAAAACATAAATGGTAAACCTATCAATAGTATTGCAAACCGTTCTCACTCCTTATGTATTGAATATCGTCTGTATATAATGTAATAATATCTGACACCGTCCACGTCTGCTAGATCGTAACTATACATTTTGATTTCAGGAGATAAAACATTGCAATACAATTTCACCACGTTAAAGTTACTCACGAAATCCGTGATTTCAGCTGTTTACTGGCGTTTGTCATGTTTAATGCCGTTTTCAGTCTTTCACAGACCTTTGCATGGGCAAAAAAAAAAAAAAAAACTGTGCTTTTATTTTGAGTTTTAAGTTAGAATATTTTTTGATTGCATTTGGTTATACAATATGGCCTTGTTTTGTCTGTTTTTGCCTGTTATTCATTTATTTATTCAATTTGATAATTTGAGTTAGTTTGTTAACAAAAATAAATATATAAGTTGAAAATACCCTACTGTGTTTATTTATTTATTATTATTATTTTTTATTTCATAAATAATTTTGGCGATGGGTGCCCCTTTTTTTGGTTTGAGCACCTGCCCCCCAAAATGTCTGTGCACGTGCCTGCTCAGCGTTGTAATGTAATGGTATTATTTTTATTGACATACAGAGCGGAGCAGTGGTCGGCCGCCATGGCCTTCTAAGCCTTCACTGCTGGCCTAAACAGAATCACAAAGTTATAGATATTTTATAATTAAATTATTTTTCACAAATACACTACATGTATTATAATATTTTTTCCCGATCAGCTTATTTTCTCATTGCACAGCTCCTCTGTTGCTCTGCCTGCTGCCTTCAGCCTGCAGCATTGCAGCTGGTTTGAAGGAGAGTTTCATCCAATCCGATTTTTTCTCTCCTGTCTCTGTCAGTAAAGCAGTTTAAGACTTTGTAGATTAAAGTACACTGAGAGTGGACATTGTGGTTGATTGTCATGGACTTAAACAAATCAGATCTTTAGTTTGACAAGCTGGGTGTATTCTTTGACGTGCAGGGCCTGCGAAATGGCGTGGATGTATGATTGGTCAGTGGCCCAGCGTGACCATTAACATGCGCTGTGATTGGTCAGTGGGGCAGTATACGAAAGAAGGAGAAGAAGAAGCAGCTACCTAGAATCTCAGGCTGAAGCCTGAGAAATGGACTTGCTGGTGGATTTACTGATGACGCCTTTCGCACAGAGGGTTATGTGCATGTGGTGAGTTAACTGCTGGTTGTGTTACTTTTTTTTTTACATGTGCAGTCATATTTAATTATAAACAAGCCACAGTGCTGTTGTTGCTGCTGGTCGAGCCGGGACTGGGGCCGCTCCTCTCCCCTCGCCAAGGTGCCAGCAGCTGTACCGGTGATGTCTTGTGTGTGTGGACTGCAGTGTTTCAGTGCCGCGGTTTTGTTAGATTGTTTTGTAAATGTTTTAAATGTGACTGGTTGTTGATTTGGACCTAATGATGCAGCAACGGCGAGGTTGGAGGCTTGCTCCACGGAGTGTCTGCTGCGCCCCACGCGCCTAATTTTCTGACAAAAAAAGAGAGAACGTTTTTAAAAACGGCACCTTAATTATCGCCGCAACCACTTGGTTGTTTAACTCAGTGGCGGGCCGTGCATTTCCTAACTACGCCTTCAATGCGTCTCTACAGCTGAATCTGAGGATCGGCCCACCACTGGTTTAACTTCTTTTAAATTGCTACTGTAACCCTTGTGAGCAGAGACCTGTGGTTTAAAAAATAAATAAAAGTAACCGTTAATAAAGCGCCGTTCTTTCTCATTAAAGTGGTTAAAATAGCTCCGCAGGTCGGTCCTAACCACGTGTGACCTCCCTCCATGCCTGTAATAGTGCAAAATAATCGGTCGTATAGCAGAGTGAGCATCTGCTGTCCACACAGTCTGTATGAACGCACCGTGTTCAATACACGCGCGGATCGGTCTGACGGTAACTCCTGGGACACTTTTTTTTTTCAGTCCGCACCTGATGTGGAATACACGGCATTTAGGGCCTGGAGCGGAGTGATCAGGTGTATGTGATATCAGAGGGGGGCGTGTTCAGTCCGCACTTGGAGTTGTACGAACCTGTCAGTCACAGTCTCGGTGTTATGCTAATGTTGAGCTAATAAAGTTAGCCGAAGATACCACGGTCTCCTAAACTTATTCTACACATAACACTACAAGCGTCAGCTGATGGTGGCACGTAAACGGCGACAACAATGGTGGACGTGAACTCCCTCGGCAAATAATACGGACGCATCCCCACGGTAACAGTTCAATGTTCGGGCTGCAGAAACGCTCCTTCACACAGACGGTCGGGATTGCACCACCTCTCGTTCACATACCTGCAGTCCCGCCACCTCTCTTCTCACCGCTCTGTATAACGTCTCTGTCCACCTGAACAGTCCTGAAGCCGGACACCGACGAGCTGTGGTCCGACTTATTGAATGGCGTAATAATCGCACGACACGACGCATCGATAATGAAATTCGTTGCCAACTCTTTTAATAATTTAATTTTAGCGATTCGTTGTTGCAGCCCTAGTATAGGCAAACTATACAAATATTGTTTCATGACTTGTAAGAATGTAATACTTTGACTTTTAGAGATACTATACTTTCACTTGTTGACAGATTATACTATGACATCTTTTCATACTATAACTTTGTATGACTTTTCATAATGTTCTATGCTAAGATGTTTCTTTTGATGACATTGCCTTATTTTCAAGGATGCACTCTACTTCTATTTTATGACTTTTTACGACGTCATTAATTATGATAACATATTTTGCCCACTTTCCATCATATGTTATGAAAACATTATTACATTATTATTACACATGATTTAAGGTTTTGTTGAAAACTATGTTATAACTGTGCATGTCATAGTATACCCAGCGACTATACTATAATTGTTCCATGACATATTATACACTATGTAAGATATATTGATAGATAGATAGATAGATGGACACAAGTAGATAAAGCAACAAAGGCCAGGTGTGACTGGGATCAGCATCTCTCATTTCCAACCTCCAGATTTAAGCTAAAGGCTGTACAGGGTTGAAAAGGGGGTAGTTGCTACGATGCCCAGATAATGTAATTTCATAGAATTGGAAAAAAAATACGCTTTTCCACTTGGAAATTTACTTAAAATTGTTTGTGTGTGTGTGTGTGTGCGCCAAGAAAACACAATACACCTGTTCAGATGCTCACATAACCATATGGATGGCATAAGAAAGTGTGTGTGTGTGTGTGTGTGTGTGTGTGTGTGTGTGTGTGTGTGTGTGTGTGTGTGTGTGTGTGTTGTTTGTGGGGGGGAGTAGCTGAAAGTGAGAAGACTATCTGATACTGTAGCGGAGGAACTCAATACGCAACAACCTGGTTTGCACACACACTCTCACACACACACACTTTCCTTTGGCTTTCCCATTCTGCATTACCTGTCCCTTTGGGAACTGTGGTCATTTCTAATCTTGTATTATCTAGAACAATAACGGTCTTTGCTTCACTTCTATGGCCTTAAATGTCAAACAGAGGGATTAGAAGAGAGATTAGAATCAATGCTTTGTTCTGGAGGGTAAAATAACACAAACATGTGTGTGTGTGTGCGTGTGTGTCTGTGTGCATACAGGAGCAGAATGATTCTGCCCCTCTTTCCTTTGCTCACAAAGCCAGAAGCATTGCTTAATGAGGGTGTCAGCATGTGCCGGCCAACTGTGGTGATGCGTTTGTGCACGAGAGAAAGAGAGCGTCAGCATTGTGCGCAACACTGTGTGTGTGTGTGTGTGTGTGTGTGTGTGTGTGTGTGTGTGTGTGTGTGTGTGTGTGTGTGTGTGTGTGTGTGTGTGCGTGTGTGAGAGACTTGGTTTGAACGTCTGCGTGTCAATGTGCAATGAGTGAAGCGAACATCACCTCGACGTCACCTCAAAGCAAAATACGGAGATTCGTTTTTGAACAGCATCTTATTAAATAAGTGCAAAGTGTCAAGTTAGCAACATCATTTTGTATTAAGCAAATGGACCGTGCAGGGAACAAATGAGGCTCTACGTCTTGTTTTCGTCTAGCAGGCTTTCAGAAGTTACCGGTTGAGGGCGAGAGGTTCAGACTCTGCAGGAAAATGAACTAATCTGGTACGGGTGGAAACAATGCCTGCTAGTCATGCATGCTGTAAAACATTATACAATAGCTATATATATAAAACAAACATTGGACAACTTCAGAAACCTTGAAGTGTCTTTTGTTTCCTTGTCTTCATTTACAAGTATTTTGAAATGCAATTTCATGAGCGAGGGAAACAACAACTAAACCAGAATATAAACCAGGTCCTTAAGCGGCATATCAGGAGGCAAAGAGAACCGACAGACGGAGCACACCGAGAAGAAGCTTGAGTGGCAGTAATTGTAAATGTCGAGCACAGACATTTGTCAATTATCTAGACATTGTATGAGTAAGCATATCCAAACCACAGCTTAAAACATATATATAATATAACATATATAAAATTGTAATATATATATATGATATATTACAATTTTTAATTATTTATATATTATTTTGTATTTATTTTATTTATAATATATATATTTTTTGTTGTTATTATTATAATTTCCTATTATTTGTATTTTATTATGTTTTATTGTTTATATATATATATATAAACATTTGTTTTGTATAATATATTGTTTATTTTTATTCTTTATTAATAAAACAATTTTGTTTGTCCTTAAGCGTCTTACATCATTCATGATCAAGGGCTTAATTCAAAGAAAACATCCGCACATGCCAGGTGACGGAAACATCGATGCGCTCCAGGGAAAGTAGAAAATGAATGAAATGGGAGGAAAATTCAAGGGAAGAGGTTGTAAAAGCGGATATGAAGCGGAATCATATTGGATAGCCAGGATCACCAGGCCTTGAGTATTCAAACCATTCTGAATCTGAATGTATTCTTCTTTCATGCAGGGTTTTATTTTTATAACCTGAGCAATCTCAAGGCAACGTTGAAACGACTTGCTGAATCCATTGTGTCCATTTTAAAATATATTGTACAATCACTGTGGAAGCCAGGGAAAACAGCAACATTTACATCATATACTGCATTATTTCAGAGAGGACGCAATTTGCACATTGAGAAAAAACTATTATATTAAAAAAGTTGAATTATTACGACAAAACGTTCCACACTCGGCACGCTGAGGTGGAAAGGTTGATGTCGACAGTAACAATGTTCGACTCTCGCTCTTTTAATTACTCTCGGTCCCAGAAGTGACAACAGTTCACAGTCTGACATGAATATGTAATTTTAGATTTCCATTTGCTTCACTGCCAGGATCACGTTCTCTTTTGATGTTCTGTTGTGCCCCTGAAAACAAAACACACACTGTTGCTCCGCGCTGCCCTTACACCCCCTTGCGTTTAGACTTGCCAACCGATTAGTCACACAGCCTTAAACTCGAGCCCTAAACGGAGTACGAACGGGTCGGGAACGCAACAGCGAACATCTTCCCGCTGCGCGGAGATGTCTGGCCTGCTCGTGCATCAGGCAAAGTCGGAGACGGAGCTCAGCGCCAAATGTACTTGAGAGGCTTTGGGGGGGGGTGAAAAAAAAGGGGGGATGAAAGGACGAGGGAGGTGTTGGTACAACCCCTGTGCCGCTCTTTCATCCATCTCCCCACCCCTCTTTTCCTAAGCACCTTAAGTGAAACACCTTCTCCTGCAGCACTCCCGAGGACCGTGATTGATTCGAATATTGCATTGCTGTCTGATTTTCCGTACACTGCCCGCCTCATTTTTCTTTTCAAGAAGGTGAGGAAGGGATGAAAAAAAAGAGAAGGAGGCATGAAGGCATGGGTAAGGAGGTGTGGTGGAATGGACAGACGGGGAAGTGGGGTGAAGGAAAGAATAAAGTAGGTTCTGAATCCATATTCAGTGACCGGGCAGATGAATAGTTGAGTGGAAGAACGTCTGCGCGGCTGGAAAGGTATAATTTCCAACGCATCTTGGGTAAGTATAGTGTTGTCAACACAGGCGGATGTCAAAGATGGAGCATTAAAGTATGTATTCATTAGGCCTCGTTGCAGAGTTGAAAAGCTATAGTGCATAAGGGCCGCTGGTGTTATTACTTCTATAAGATTGGCGAGATAACAACATTTCCTCACCCCCGAAGACACCTCAAAGACTTCAGTCGCAGTAATCACCATTGTGAGAACCCACATCTGAGATGATTATTTTTTTCTTCTTCTTTTTTTTGCAAATCTGAGTGGAGTGCATTTTGCCATTTTGGGAGTTTCTCATAAGCGAAATATGAAGCAAGAGAAAACAGCAAGCCTGGCTATACAAACCATTGACGCCAGTAACCATTCAACTGGTTCTTGATGTAGTTGGGCAAAGTACCAGCTAAATGAACCTGATATTTCACAGGAGAAGTGGAAACTGTTGGCAACAGGGAAAGGCAGGGCATCACCGATGTCCATTATGATTCTGGTGAACACAAACGCCAATTCAAAATGTCACGGCAATCCAGTGGTTCTCGAGATACTTAAATGTGAGTGAGAGTGGTGGTCCGTCCATTAGCCTGGCTTAACAAACTGCCACTCTGCAAAACAAACCTCTCAGCGGTCACTTTGTGGAGCTTCTCCGGTATCATATGCTGGACGCGCGAGTCCGTGAGTCTCGCGCACATTTTTTATCAGCTGTAATTGCTCTGTGAATTGATTATTCACGTGTCCTAATTGTATGCTACATATTGCATGAGCATGTAATGTTTGAGCAAGTTAAACGACCACTCATTGTTGTTTAGGATTAGCTACAGCTCGCTTTTACATGTCTTTCCAGTGGTATCTAGACTGTATGGCAAATTGTGTTACTTTATGTTACTCGGATCAGGCTGGTGGTCAATTATTTGGTGTTATTTGGTGTTTTGGTGACTGCACCCTCAGTCTTGGATGGCTCAAAAGAGCCCCTGGTTGACTGACAGCAGACGAAGAAGAATCCAAAAGAGAGAAGAACTGTACGTTATGTGGATCAATTAGTAGCGGGCTGAATGTTAACATCCGTCGTTCCTTGAGCCTGCTTGTTGGCGTCCCGCATGTCTTTAGAGGGCGGCGATGGCGGAACACGGACGAGAAACGTACTGCATGGGATGCATAAAGCGTGAAAGAGGGACAGGAATCGAGATGGAGGGGGCCACGAAGAAGGAATGAAGTAATGTGAAAAAGTGGAGATCAACAGAGGCAGTCTCTCCCTTTCCATTTCAAAAGCTCTCCATTCTGCCGTAATTTCCTCTCCTCCCCTCCCAGTCCTGCTCCTCACCCATTCCCTCCATCCCAGTAGTGCAGGCAGTGTTTGCCAATTTACCCTACTCTGCAGTGTGACCATGCACTTCAATCCCTCTCGCCGCGGATGGATGGGAGAGTGAATGGTAAGTGGAGAGATGTTTAAATAGAGAGAGAGAGAGGGCCCTGGGAGGAGAGGGGAGGATGGTTACGCTGATAGATTTACAGGGAGAGAAGGGGGAAAAGAGATGCATGAATACATGTTTTTATAAGTGGAGGGGCGTGTCGAGCAGGGAGTGGTGGATGAGAGAAGGGGAAAGATGAAAGGAGGCATGCATGTTTTTTGTTTTCTTTTACTTGGTGAACACTCAGAGAGAGGGAGAGGAGGGGAGTTTAAAAGAAAAAAAAGAGACGTGTTTGTTCCTCAGTGGCTACAGGTTACATTCAGAGACTTATGAGAGGATCACAGCTCCACTATGATTTGAAAAGCTGTGCTTTGTACCTTCTTACTCGTGCAATGTCTGGATAATTGACAAATGGCTGTGTGCATGATATTTTATGCAAATATACAATTACTGCCACTCAAGCTTAACCCTTCTCATAATGTCGGTGTGCTCCGTCTGTCAGTGCTCTTTTGCTACAATGCCTCCTGATATAACAATTATGGAATGTAAAGGTTAACAGTACAAACCTTGATGCTATAGGTTTGTAGTACGACATACTGGGAAATATGAATATGAATGAATGAAAGATGGACCTTTGGCCATTTATAGAAACATTTGCATGTTTTTTTTTTATAGAAAACTCGTAGAAAACGTTATGTTTATACAAGTATGTGAAGACCATACATAATACTTGAAAAAATATAGGTTTTC
This sequence comes from Myoxocephalus aenaeus, assembly GCA_038501785.1. Taxonomy (NCBI): domain Eukaryota; kingdom Metazoa; phylum Chordata; class Actinopteri; order Perciformes; family Cottidae; genus Myoxocephalus; species Myoxocephalus aenaeus. The sequence continues at coordinate 69,689 of JBAMJR010000097.1, forward strand.
GTCATTTTCCAGTGTTGGCTCAGACGCTGCTGTGGCTATGGCAATAATTGCTTCCATCATCTTCCAACCAAAAGCGTCGTCATCTCAAAGGGTAACACATACGTTTCCTGTTGCCGCTGCTCTGTGAATCTAGATAGATTCTTCAAAAGCCTCGCTGCCGGCCTCTGAGGTATTCCTCCTATGTCGGAGCAGAATTGAATGTAAAGAATCACTTTGTGCCTCCAGCTAGACGTTATCTCCAAGCTCATCTCACACTGTCGCTGTCACCAGGTGTATGTGACAGTGGACCCTAATGAAAAAAAAATGAAAAAAAGAGATTAAACTTGCAGCAGAAAAACTACGAGCGCAGCCAAGTTGGGAACGCTGCTGCACTCGTGCTGCTCAGCGTGATGCGTTGTGTCAGGACAGAGCAGCAGCGCGGATGAGCTGTTTTAGGGATTTCTCGAAAATAATGGGAGCCTCTGACGCCCGTGAGGTAAGTTAATCTGGCGGCAGTAGACAGCAGGAGCTTTGTGGTAAATACAGCGGTGGGGTTTGAGACTCTACGTAGGCTTTATTAACTGCATGGGGGGAAAAGAAGAGGTGTACCAGTGTGATGCTTTAAACCAGGTCATCTATTTAATAGTTGTGTGCGCTCATTTGTGTGATTGCGTGCGCGCGAGTGTGGTGACTGTGATGAAATTACTGCTGTTGGCAAGTGAACAGAGGGGAAAAAAAGAGAAAAACAGAGCCCAGATAGATGTAACACACACACACACACACACACACACACACACACACACACACACACACACACACACACAGAGGGAAGGAAGCTGAAGAAAGCAAAACCTTGGCAGAGGAAGCATCACTAACACTCTGACCAACACTCACTGACCCGCAGCTAAACCCAATTTGTGTGGTTGTATTTGTGGATATGGGCACACGTGTAGTCACCTACTAATGTCCAACTATTTTATTTTGAATTAAAAAATATATTATTGAATCTAATTTGTCCATAAAGAATACTGAAATGCCATTTTTAGTCTAATGTTACCTTGTAACTGCATTTGTACAATTTCTTTTGCTGCATCTCTTTCCATTCCTTAGCTTGGCGTTCTAAGCTACGAAGAAGGAAATGAAACAGAAAAAAAGTATGCACAGTCCCCGAGCTAGTACTGAAAAAGCAGAATGACTTCTTTCTCAAACATTAAAGGAGCACATGTTTCACAAACCGCTGCAAGGTGGCATCATGCTTTATGTCAGAATGTGGCACATTCTCCCCTCCACACTTCCATTTGCCTGAAAACAGATAAAGATAGGTGAGCAAAACCCAAAAAGCGATTTGTACAGCAGATAGATGCGATATTTCAGGATGCAATAGTACATAGTAGGTGAAATTGCCACAGTGAAGCGCAGCAGATGACGGACTGTTTCTTGGCAAACCAGCATACTATGCTATGAAAAAGAAAAACTTGATCCGTGCCAGTATGTCTGGATGCTCACGGCTGCTCATGGCTTGGCACCCGTTTAAACATTTTTGTTCAATTCTAAAAGCTTACCACTGCCCTTGTGTTCGTGAGTATGCCAACTGGGCCCAAATGTGGAGATCTCTGTCAGTGACCTCGATGCACAGATGGGTGCAGTGGCAGCGTGGTTCACAAAATACTACCAGAGCCTGGAGGGACATTTGGGCTTTTGGCACATAAAATGCTGCGAGGATGTGAAATAACTGTGTGGAAAGATGAAGGGAAAACCAGATTACTATTATAGTACTTTATTCCTCGTCAGACAGAGGTGTACTGATGTGCTGTGAGTGTGTGGAGGAGCATCAGTGGACAACACAAGATTCAACAGAGAGAAATATTATTTTAGGATCATTTTGAGGTGTATTAACGCTGAAGAGACAAGAAGACGTCCATACAAAAAGGCGTATTTGCCAATTATTCAAATCAAAAGCGAGGATTGTGAGCCTGCCTGTTTGTATCCAGGCTTTGGATTCAGGATTTCTTTTCTCCGTCCACTTGAACAACCGCCTCACTCTCTGCATGCCTGGCAGCACATGGACGTGTGTGTGTGACATCTTCTTATTACTTTGCGTTTGCCCCCATTTGTTTTGAGTGGTGTAAATAAAATGTTTGCCCTGCGTATTTGTTTGTGCAGTCGGTCCTCACGCTGATGCTTTTTCAAGCGGCATCAGAAATATGACGAGAGAGCAGCGTTAGGGATTAGAGGATTAAAAATGAGGGATTACAGTAATGCTGATTATTATGTGTATTAGGAGAAAGAAAAGCACCTGTTCAATATGAAATTATGAAAATAAAGGTGTCTTTTTTTTTTTTTTTTACCCCAAACCATTTTTCCTGAAAGGAAAAGTACATGGGATATAAAACAGACTAAACGGACCACATGGAACACAATCCTGAAAATATGCTCTAAAGACAAATATCTGAAATGTTTCATATATGTCACAATGTACTCCTCATTTGAAAATTAATCAACTTGGCATTTGTTTTGCTCAGTAAAAAGAAATGCATTTTTGTATTTCATTTCCACAACACATATCTAAATTATAACTTATTTTCAGGTTGAACCCAAAAATATGTTTCTGATTCGTTTCATAAGGCAAAAATGTTTTCTCCTCGGATGATCTTCAGTGCCTCCTGAACACTGTATTGTTAAATTAAATTAATTTGAAATACAATATAGGATAGTTAAATCGTGTTTGTTTGTCTGTTTTATTTACTGACATGCAACATTTCTTAAAATTACATTTTACAATAATTCAATACATTTTTCATTACTTTATGTTTACATAAAAACATATGTTTACAAAAAAAATGATTGAATCTGCACTTGATTTAGCAGAACTCACTGTCACTGTTCAGTATTTGTCACTTTGGGACTTAAAGAATTTGAATCAAGGATATAACTGTATAAGGAACGTCCATGTATGTTTAAACAGCCTGTGACTTGAAATATGTGCAGTTATTTTGTACCTATACAAGCTTTCATTAACAGAGAGTTGTTCAGGATGTCACTGGCTGTCTTGTATCGATTAACTTTGTGCAACTGGGGGACAATAATTATGGTTCTTGGACTTGTAAATGCATCAAAACCCAGCCGCTGGAACGCCGTGGTGCAGCTGGCAGTGCTTGATGTCAGGACTTTAGACAGCGAGACTCAGAGTGAGTCCATTATCAAATATGGTCAAATCCAACAGGGGCCAATGCCGGAAACCTCAGCTGATTTTATTTTAATTATTTTAAATTCATGAAGCTATTAGAAAGGAAAAGAAGGGTGCACCTGGAGCAGCAGATCACGAAAGCTTTTTTTTTTCACAGGAAATAATATTTTTGTAACTTTGAAGTGCTCAGCTGAAGTGGTCCGATTTTTCACAAATTGAGAGCAGCAAGTGGCAAAGTGACTGTCAATCAAATAAACAGAGGTGTCAAAAGTATTCACATTCATTACTCAAGTAGAAGTATAGATACTAGAGTTTAATGTTTTTTGCCAAACAAAACAGAATGAGTGCAGATATGTGAGCATCAGGTTGTAGTGAGCTGCTTTCCTCTACACATCTTTTATAAACGGGGTTGTAGATTTGATACGGCCTCTCTCAATTCATGCTCAATATTGAGCTTAGATCTGTTTTTTTATTTTGAGAAACGCAACAGCAGGCTTCTGGCAAAACGGCAAAAAAAATCGCGTCGAGTCGCGCATGTGCAAGCGTAACCTGTTAACGGCGTACTGTAACCATTTACCCAAAAGTACAGGCATTTCTCCATGTATTTATTAATGACTGACTTTTATATCCGTGTACTTTGTACTTCTGTAATATGTGAAGCCAGCAGCTCATTGTTGGTAGAAGACACGAGCACTTTGTCTCTTTCACCTGAGCAGGAGAGCTGCTGCGGGTTCAGAGAGCTGCTCCGGTGCTCCTCACATGAGAGCTGCTGTTGCATCTTCACTGTCCGCTGGTGTGTGTGCTCAGTGCTCACCTGTGTGCGCGCGCACGTATGTGTGCGCGCGCACGTATGTGTGTGCGCAACGGGGCGGAGAGTTTTTTTGTGTGTGTTTTTGAACGATGACAAGCCGGAATGAAAACAAACCAAAATGAAATAGTAACGAGGCTATTTTTTAAATGTAGGGAGTAGAAAGTACAGATATTTGCGTGAAAATGTAAGGAGTAGAAGTAAAAAGTCGTCTGAAAAATAAATACTCCAGTAAAGTATAGATACCCCAAATTTCTACTTAAGTAAAGTAACAAAGTATTTGTACTTCGTTACTTGACACCTCTGCAAATAAACCATTTCAAATGGAGAAATGATTTGATGGCCAAATCAAGTCATGTCAACAGAGTCACTGATCTGGGGATTTGCCAAAAGGGATGAAACTTTGGTCAACTTCGCCGCATTTGCAGCAGTGTCCAACAGTCAAATACATATTTTAGAGAAACTACACTACAAAAAAGTCAAACATCGTGAAAGTGAAAATTGTAATTTTGCCTAAAACTAAAACACCCCCCCCCCCCCCCCCCCGAGTAAATGAACAGCAATACTTTTACTTAAAGGGTATTTTTTACTTCAAACTAGAGGTTTTCATGTCACATCACCAAATCATCCTTGGTCAAGTTTTGCCAGCCGCCATTACCACGAAGTTGAGCACCTTCTGGAGGAAACTAAAAAATGTATTTAAAAAAGGTAAGAGAAATGTGTGTTTTCTGTTAACATGTATGGTTAGCGGCAGCATGGAGAAATACTTTACAGATATCTTTGTGGTTTGCTCACGTCCGAGCAAATGCTAGCTAAAGCACGCTATTAGCATTGCTTTCTTACGCAAACTGCAAGGCGTATATGCCTCAATTTCCCAAGTGTAGACTTTTTCTGTCTCATTAGCAACAGGAGCTAACCGACTGACACGTGAGACAAACGCAGCGAGCGCGCTCCCCTTTTTTCCTCATTGGAGCCATGGAGTCGTGTGCTAAAATCTCTGCCTCCCACGTTCCATGAAGACACGTCTACTCAGACTTGCGCCTGCAGTCCAGCACGCAGGGCGCATTAGCGCCGGCTGAGATATTTACTCAACACAGTCGTTAGCGCTTCGTCGCCCTTTGACTTCATCAGAAAAGCGGTGACTGGCCAAAAATGTGACACTGAACGAATCAATATTCGCCACACGTCACTCTTTTTCCTCCTTCTCCGTTTCTGGCCTTGACTGGCGTCGGCATAGCAACACTCCACTTCCTCTAAATTACGGTGTGGCAGCCAATCAAACTCTAGCAGTGACCCTGGAGAGGCGGCGATGACAAATCAGCTTCAGAGATGAAGTAAGTGTGTGTGTGTGTGTGTGTGTGTGTGTGTGTGTGTGTGTGTGTGTGTGTGTCAGTGCCACTGTTGGGTGATACACAGTGTTTGGACACTCACAATCTCAACTCTTGTTGAGCAGAGACCTTTGACTTGAAATTGATCTGTTTTTCATACTTCTGATGGCCAACAGCTTCCTCCATTTCCTCCTCTCCTCTCTCCTCACCTCGTCTCATCCTTGTCCCCTTTACACCATCTGCTAACATTTTTTTAACAATCTTCCTCTGCAGCGCTTCGGTTTCATGATGCCTCTTCATAGTTTATGCCGTGTGTCTGTGAAGCTGTACTGTAGAATGCACGGGCGTAGGTTTAATGTCAACAATGGGAGTGACACGTACTTGATTTCCTGCATTCCAATGTTTTTTTTTACTGCATCAATTTATGTCGGAAATGTCTTTATTGTTTTTAAAAAGGAAAACTTTGACTATTAAAAATCTAAAGGAATAAAAGGCAGTAAGGCTCTTATGCTGCGTTCACACCAAACGCGTTGCGAATGTTACACGCGCCTGAAAGGGGGCGTGGCTTATCTATGTGGCTTATCTCCTTAAAAACAGTTACCGTTTCCACCATGGAAATAACCACTAGTTCTTCTTTATACTTGTTGTGTAAACTCCAAATACGTCGGAACATCAAACTCCATGGTGTCTATTATCCGTAGTCCCACAACAGCGTCTGAATGACGGCCGCTACCAGCGCTACTTCTGGCGGAGCAGCAGCAGTTTGATTCAGCAACGGCAAGACGGCGGTGATGATGGGCGGAGCTTCTCAACGCTAATTGGCTGACGCAACTCAGAGCTGTAAAACACGCTATTCGCGGCGCGTCAAACGCGTCATTCGCGCCGCCCGGCAACCTACCTGTGCATTGACTTTGCATGTAATCTACTCGCGCGTCAAATTCGCTTGTTTTGTTTTCTCTGCTGAGTCAACACTATATTGATTTACTCCGTTTTCTTCTGTGTCTTTAGTAAATACCTAAATGCAGAAGTAGTAGAAGCAACCTCTGTGCTGATGTGACACATCAATGATACTTTAATTGGTTTTAATCAATGTATTATCCGCTGGACTTCCAAACGTTCTGCACACTCAAAAAATGTCCCCCACACCTGTGCTCTCTGAGGAAGTGAGAATGAAGTCGCAGGCTAATATTACGAGAATAACGTTTTGATCTAATAAAAACGAACCCTGATACAAACTTCCATATCAGCAGCGCAATAACATAATGCACAGCAGCATTATGTTATTGCTATGCCTATGGAAGTTCCTCATGCAGGCAGGCTGGCGGACACAGAACCCCGTTTTGGACTCTCTCTCTCTGGGGGAGAACATGTTTCGGGAAGTGGCTTTTCTATGCTCTTCATCGGAGGTGGGAACCGGAAACTAACTGAAAACACATCCGATTAGTCATCGTGTGGCTTATTGTCCGCCAACATCTTCACCTCACCACCGCCGATAAAGTGCAGCTGCTTTCCTCAGCTTTTCAATCGGAAGCATCGTGCAGTAGGGAGACAGTCTCAAACATTGTAAAAGGTTTCTATGAGCGAAGGGGGAACAGGGAGACAGACAAACATTCAGTAGCAGTGCTCATATCTACATTTGTTTAAATCATAATTATTGCTAGGGCCATGGTAGACATGGTAGAGAATATGACGCCTCTTTCCTGCTAACCTGCAGACACAAGTTTCAATATCTATCTATCTACTGAGAAGGAACACAGGTGATGCAGCGTAGGCAGGATTCCCACATGAACACACAGTTAAAGGATTCACTTGCCATTTTGGTAAATGCGCTCATTTGCTCTCTTGAGGGTTCGAGAAGATAAATATCAGTGTGCACCATCAAAGGACGTAGAGCCAGGAAGACATGAGATTCACAGCAATAATTCTCATCAACTCAAAAGTAAAGTTATACGTTTTCCAAAATAACACTATTCCTTTAAAAGCAAAGTACATTTCATCCTACAGACAGAGGAGGAAAGTCAAGCTGTACTGGCTCGTGAGGAAAGACAAATGTACCTGAGATAGACTCTTATGCTATAGTTCTTTCAAAGTGCTAAGGGCATAGGCTGTCCTTGTTTTACAATAGTAGGACTTCCTTGTCTGTCTGTCTGCCACACTAACTCTCTCTAGCTTTGATAATAACGATTTTTCCAAAGTTCCTTCTCTCCGTATGAATCTTTGCTCGCAGCTGGTCCTATTTTAGTCCTTTTTGCCTTTTTGGCTATCAACATTGAACCTGCGGGGCGTTGACAGCCCTCTCTTCCTCACTGCAGATCTTATTTTGTTTGCATGGCGGTGAGTGTATTTGTGTGCTAAGCACATTAATGTACGGTGTTGTTAGCAGCTGTAATCTGAAGTGGAAGCCTGAAAACACCGGCTTTACAAATGTACAATCGGCGTGACTCTATGTAGTTTTTGATGATGACAATGGAAGTACAGCTGATCTTTCGTTGAAGAAAGCTAGACCTGGCTTTACTGCCTCCTCTTTTCTTTTCTCTCCTCTCATTTACCTCCATGTCCTCATTCATTGCTCTTTTCTTCTCCCTTAACTTCTAGTCTCCTCGGGGTCCATTATTGTCCCTCTTCTTTTCTACTGTCAGATCAATGAATGAAACAGATCTCATATCTGAGCAGAGAAAACTGTTTGTATTCATTCTTTCTTTACTTGTATGGTCTTTATCGACTGATTCAACAAAATGTTGCTTTCTCTAATGTAAGTGGCGTTTATTATGTGGCCTTTCTCTGTTCATTTAACATTTATGAATATCAATACACAGCCCTTCCACATGGTAAACTTACCTGTACTTGTATTATCTTTCTAATCTTCCGACCACTCAAAGCGCTTTTAACACTACATATCATTCACCCATTCACACACTGATGGCAGGGGCCACCATGCGAGGTGCCACCTGCCCATCAAGACTCTAATCATGCACACCCATTCATACACCCCAGGCACAGCCTACGGGGGCAATTTGGGGTTAAGAGCCACAATCGCCTCACATATCCACCAATGTTTTGAAACTTCTGAATTTAAAAAAACGTCGCTCTCTTCCATCGGCTCATGTTTTCTCTCCCTGGTGACGTCTCTAAGACCAGAGGAACGTTCCCTCTAGCGCCGCCGTGAGGTTGATATTTTAGTGAACTGTCTTGACAACAGTTAAATGTATTGCCATCACATTTAATAAGGACATCCATAGTGCCTGGATGGATGGATTGGAATAACTTTGTTGATCTTCTGACTTTTCATCTAGCGCCACCAGCAGGTCAACGTTTTACTTAACGGTGATACTATATCTCCACATTAACGTGATGGATTTCTGCAGGTTTTTGTTCAGACATGCATGGTCCCTGTAGGATGGATCCCACCAACCTCTATTGGACGGATAATCATAGATCTTTTTAGGGGAACACTAAGCTTTTCATCTTCCACCATCATGTCAAAATTTGAATCCGTCAAATACTTGCAAAGCTAATGATATTCCCTCTCCCCTCAGTTGTAATGTGCGTTTTGTCTTATAGAAATTAAGTTCAAGTTTAGCATGCTCACACACTAAACTACGTTTTTTTTTGTTATTGGACTGCATTATCTTTTCACAAACGCCAAGTATTGCCATTTGACTAGCGGAGGTAGAAATGAGGCGCGATTTCCCAGAAGCATGTTCCAGAAGGGAAAGATGCTTCAGAGCCGTATTCTGGCAGAGACTTGTGTTCACTTAGAAAACATTTCACTTATTTAAATGCTACTTCTCTTTTTATCGTTTCCTCACAACAAAAAGAATCATATGAAGTTGACAGCCATCCTCCTCTATCTGGCTGTGCATCAGCATTAATTCCACTCCTCGTTATCCCTCTGCACTCTTCCTCCATTTCCTAAATAGTTTTCCTCCAACCAACTCATCCAGGGTTGTTTATCTGTGTGGCATTTGTCTATCGATTGATCTCGCAGCATTTCCATCAAGTCATTAGCCTGCTCCTATATTTGTTTAATTGTTTTGTTCGCTCTGTGTGGCCCTTGGTGTTTTATGAGTATTGCTTCACTACCCTGAAGGTAATGAGGAATGAGGTTAGCACAGAGCTAATTTACGTCTAACTTCTTCATTCTTTCTCCTGCTCTTCTTCGACAACCAACCATTGCTGTCTTAAGGTGATACAGCAGGTGTCTTTATCTGCTCATTTGTTCAGGTTTTAGACATTAATCCATTCAATTCATGTAACACTTTTGCCAAAAGGAAAACCAAGCCAAAAAAATACCTCTTTATGGTTGGGTAATGTTTCTGCTAAATGCGTTGCACTTATAAATAAAAGCTTTTGCTTCAGTCTTTGATTGGACGTGTCTGACTGGTTGATCAACCCAGCTTGGTTTCATTTGGATATCTTTATTTAGTAATCTGATATTATGAGAAGTAAACCCAAAATAAAAGCATGATACTGATGCTGTAGCACTGTTTGTTGTGTTTGTTTTTTCATCTTCCACACACACTCACTTTAGGACTTTGTGCCGACAAATTCTCCTGTGAACTGAGCTGATGTAGGCCAACCATACACGGGAAGAAACCCTTCATCATCCTGTCATCGAGTCCTTCGAGGTACGGGATGCTACCTCAAATGTTTTCTCTCAGCAGACCGAAGGAAGTTTGATAAGTGACTCTTGGCCGTGCCGCAGTAAAATACAGTTTTTGACTGGCTTTATCATGCTTTGGACTGCATGTTGGTCGTGCTTTGACTTTAAATTAACTTGCTTTTGCTGTCATTATGTTATTCATATTTCCTGTCTTTTTTTTCTCTGCGCTGACTCACTCAATGCACAAAACCGAATTCTTAAACCGCTTTTAAAAACTTGAGGAATTGGGGAACTCACACTATCAACGTAGGTCAAATGTCATATGTCAATGTTTAAGCCTGACATTTCAATGTTACAAATATCAAGAATTCAATGAAGTATTATCATTTTAGAATCCAAATGTAAAAGTTGAAAAATCTCGTCAAACCATCTAAATTATTCCTGATGATTATCGACCAATCTCTTCAATCATTTACTGCATATTCAGATCATTATTCTTCTCCAATTATACTGTAAGACATATTTTAATTAGTAAGCAGCAATTAGTGCCCTCAAATCAATGACTTCTACCGGCAAATTAGCAGACAGGTTTCGTCAAAATAATAATCTGTGTCCTTTGATTATTGTGTCCCCGAGGTATAATTATTACTCTAAATTAATTTGGTTGCAACTGAAGTTACAGGTTGTGGTACTGAAAGCAGCCAGTTAGGAAGAACAATATTGGGAGAACCAGAACCAGGGTCAGACCCTGGGACTCTGGTGCTCAGAAACACTACCATGTTTGTCCACAGTGGCCGCCAAAATCAACAAATGACAGTTCCTTGTAGTAGCTTTAACATCAAAATATATAATTGTGTTCAGAAGTAAAGCATACACTAAAATCAATTATTTTATATGTATCTATTCGTTATAAAGCAAAACATATATATATATATATATATATATATATATATATATATATATATATATATATATATATATATATATATATAAGCATAATTTACCTCATTTGATTCATTTTGCGATATACCTCACCTGAGTGGCTCAGACTTTCTTATATTTTTCTGTTTGTGGCCATTGGTGAAAAAAGTTTGGACACCCAGGTATAGACTATCTGATTATTGTCACTTCAATAAAGACCTTGAATTTTCAATTTAATAAAATATAAATGGACTACTCAGATGTATCACCTGTTTTGACATTAGCTTGGTATTGCAGGTCAACTTGGATTTTAAATGACATAATTTTAACTTATTCTATATGATGACAGATGTTTCTGTTTTCTTAATTTCTCTACAAAAAGGAATAATTGCTGGTAATAATATCCATGTTGTCTATATGATTTATTAATTTGTGCAAACATACCTGCAATTAAAAGAGGGTAATTGTCTCTAAAGTAAAATACAAAGATACTTCTGTAAACTTCTTTCCTTTATATAATACAATGTTGATACCTGGCACATCTAGGGAAGAGCTAAATCTATAGTGCATAAACATTCTACCTCACTAAAGAGGTCTAAACCATGAACAATAGGATCCTTTTGGACTTTTCAAGACTTGACAGGATGTTCAATAGAATAATAAACTATTCAATGTTCTTTTCAACATCTTGCTTTTACGCTCGCGTGTCGTCTGGTTGGGATGGATGGTTGATTGTTCGCATGTCTGGGTTTTTAATTAATATGTCATTGCTTGGTTGCTGTTTTGTTTTGGTAATTGTCAGCTCGTACAGAAATGACAATAAGATATTTGCAGGATGTTTAAAGGGTTATTTAGCAAAGCAACACATCGACAGAGACCTGTCAGTGCTGTGAGGATTTCTTGACCAAAGACAGAGCTCACTCATCAACACATCATTCTTAATAACCTTTCAAATATCAGCGTTCGAACCCCTTTACGATCTCCTGTTCTGAAGCAATAGAACAAGATGTAGTGAAGAGATGATAGGTGTGGAAAAAAAAGAAAAGCCACACTGCAACCACAGAGAGAAAGAAGCAGTTTGAGTACAAAAAAAGAACAAATAATTGAAATGGTTCCAGTTCAGCTCATTGTGTGCCTCGGCAACAAAAGAGATGTGCAAAAAAGAGCTGACCTGAGACCGGAGAAAGTAACACACATGCACTTAAGCATAGCATGAAAAGAGAAGAGAAGCGGGAACAAAAGACCTGAGAGATGAATTTACTCCCAGTGTTTGTCATCTAGGTACATTATGTTCCCGGAAGGAGAGGAGGGAAGAGAAAAATAGGAACCAGGTAGTATACAATTTTCTGTGAAAGCAACGTTCTTGAATTACCGTATCTTGGGTCTAAACTCTGGATCTGTTGGATGTTGAAAAAGAAAAAAAGAAAAGGGTGAGAACAGGACACGGTGAGCTAGGAGAGGACAAGTGAAGAGCAGAGGCAGTTCCAGTATTCCAGTCCATTGACCAAGACTGACAAGGTCCTCCATCAGTCGGGCAGTATGCTGATCCAGCCCACTGTGCTCCAAAAGAGTTTTTAACTAAATGTGGGGGGGATTACAAAGGGGATAACAAAGGAGATCTTAAGATAGTCAATTTGGTAGAGAAGTAAAGACTAATATTACAATTACAATGAGATAGAGGAAAGATGACATTCAAATTCAGTGGAGCTCAATTCCCTGCCTCTTTTTTACACTTGATGTGTATGTCTTCACCTGATCTGTCACGTGATGTACTGTTACGTAAGGTAACAGTACATGTTAATGTAAGCGGAAACAATTCACATTGACATACAAGTATTCTGCATTGGCCAAGACATTTGTGAGTAATAAGTTACGAATGCATTGGTCCAATGTTGGACAGTGGAAGCTCGCGAGCAGGAGGAAGCTAGTTGGCCTAGCTTGCCTAGACTTTGTCGCTCTATAACGTCATCTGAGTACACCTTTTGCTTCAGGGATTTGTGACTCAAACATGAACATGTGTTGCTATTGGACATTTGCTGAAGTTACTGATTCTGTAATTTTCCTTATTCCCCCTCATTTGGAACAGTAGAGGCCAAAACAGAGCAAAAAAATAAATAAATGAATTCCTTCATATCTGCCGGAAGTAAAAGCAGATCCCATCTTAATACCAGGTGTAAATTGAGTCTCTCTCTCTCTCTCTCTCTTCCATCTTTTCTCCCCTGAGACTACTTATCCAAAGCTGCTCGTGCACCTCTGCATTAGCTGTGGCATTTTCATTCAACCTGGTGATATTAATAGGTCTTTGGATTATTTAAAGGTCGTTGGTATAAGAATAGAGGAGAGAATTGTTGGAGGCAAATCGAACACTGAACAGTATATATGAGATAATAAGATGTCCCATGTGATTTCTCCTTGAGATTTGAATCAAAGATGTATTGATCGACAGAGATAAACATCGCAACATACATACTATTCATCGATGATAACTGAACAACGGCGTGTTAGTATACATTATTTCCCCAGTATTCGGTGTGTTTTGATTGGCAAATGTGGTGTTAATGCAATTGAGAGAATTTGCTCAAGGTTCTTAAATGTTCAAAAATGATGTCCCGGACTTCAGGCATATCCATTTTCGTCAGTTAAAAATTATGCCATGAATGAAAATGGAATTATTGAAAAAACTAGGCTTGGCATGACAGACCTGATGAAAGGGTTTTGGACAACAAACACATACTGTAAAATATCAGTCAATTATGATTTAACTAAAATGATCAACGTATCCTCATACAACGTTGGGTATGATATATTTAACAAAATTACTCCTCGTTTTTTGTACGTTTTTAGTGTCCGCTAGTTGAAGCGTACAGTTTTTTCAAAATAAACCTCTGTCTTAACAGAAAACTCAGTTAGGTTAAGGCAACAAAACTACTTGGCAACGAACAACGAATCATCTACTTTCCCTCCCGCCAGCCGGATGTGTGATTTAGGGGTCGTATGTCCTCATTCTTGATTACATGAATAACAGAGCATTGTTTTTCGTAGGTATCGCTACGAATGCTGAATGCGACCAGCCTGTTGCATACAAATTCATGCCAATTACATCCGTCCAAAGGTGGAATGAGATGCCTGTCCAACCAACACTACAGAAACATTTGATCCAGTGGAAAAATCTCAAGTCGTTTACCATCTTCCAGCTCTCGCTCCTCGTGATGAACCTACGAAGAATCTTGGGTCGATCGTAACGTGTCACTAGTACTCTCATCACACTGCAGCTTTTTCCGGAAGAAGAATTAGGATAATTACACTGTACACTACATGCCTACAACCTGATAGCAAGACACATTATGGAGCTGCTGGTGAATGTAGTGGAGCATTTAGCAGTTAACGAGCAATATATATTTCTCAGGAGGTGGTAATGATGAAACTAGAGTCAAAAGACTGTGTGACACTCTTATCAAGTTGAAAGAGACACAACTCCCGTGAAATGATCATGTTAAGTGTCTGCTGGACGTGTAAGTAGCCAATCATTTACGAGCAGACTTGCCATAGCAAGTTTTTAATGTGATAATAAGTCAAAGCCTTGTGTGTGTCAGCCTTCTTTTGGATTCGTATCTGCCTCCATTAATTGATGCAGCTTTAGAATCCACTTGAAACTAATGGAAACAAACAAAACTCCTCAGAGGATGTACTCCAGGGGAAGGAGAGAAAATACATCAGGATATCTGAGAGAGTCACAACCACAGAGGTGCTCAGGAAAAGGTCCAAAGAAAAACGGAAAAACTGAGATTGAGAGGGAGATAATAAAAGCTAAGGGTAAGTAATACGCTTTGCCAACAGACTGCATTGACCTCTGTCTCTGTCTCTCTCGGTCCCATGTGACTTTTATCTGGATTAGTGCCAAAGGTGATTGACAGGCCCACTAATCCAACTGGGGGGGGTCGACAATCCGCGATTTAACACTCGATAATTGGCCTATCAGCCAAAAGCTTGAGCTGTTCGACTTAACTTAAGGGAGAGAATCCACCGGTGACACATAGAGAGAAGTGTGTGTGTGTGTGCGTGTGCGTGTGGATGGGGAAATGGGTTGTAGGGTCATCGATGGAGGTCTATAATGTTGTGTGTAGAAAACACTCACTCTGTGAGACAAATTGACTAAAGACGCAAAGTATATTGAGAGCAGTATCTTGAGTGTTGGACTGGTGGCATGATGCGTGTTTGCATCTGTGTGTGAGTGTGTGTGCGCGTGTGTGTGAGAGGGAGTGGGCAGACATTTAGTTAAGGAGCTGTGGTGCGGGGTCTTTGTGTATATGCAAGCGTGATAAATAAGCTGTGTTGTGTGGGCGAGTAAGGATGTGGGCGAACATTTACTCTGTGTGTACACAAGCATTTTGTCCATATCTTTTTTTTTAGTGTGTGTGAGAGAAATGGACAATTTGATGCATGCCACCTGGGTATCAATCAGTGTCACATCTCAGCCCACATGCACCATCACCACCAGTGGCCATGCGCTGGTCAGCAGGGGGATTTTAATTTGCCAGACACGTCCCGATGACAAGATGCGGATGGTTTTTCATATTTTGACAAGGGCACAAAATGCTTTTCAATATTGTCAATGAATTAACTGTCAGACAGCTTCAAATCAATAGGTTTTATTTTCCATTTGAGGCCAGGGCGGCCAAAGCCCGCTTGATTAGTGTTGTGGATTTGACCTGTGAATATTTTATTGACGGATAGAAAATAAGGTGGCCTCATGTTTATCATGCCGACAAACATTTCACTGAATACTGGAGGTAGATAGGATGAATTCCATATTTGTTTTCATTTAGTACATTCATATTTTCCATTCAAATAGTTTTTCCATTTTATGCTTTTTATCTATTAGCCTGTGCCCTGCAACTAACATGGAACACTTGTGCTGAGTTTATACAGTATACTCCTAGGCAGTTGAATCCATAACAATGTATCACATGTTATGAGATGATCGTGTATTTGTATTGCATGTAAAGCAATCTGAAAAGTAATTAGTGACAATAGTCGTTGACAAATGTAGTTTGAAGTCATATATTTTTTTAGCTGAAATTAAATTCAGTTAAATTAGCACGAGTAGCATTAACATGAGTAAAGTAGAAGTAGTTTGAGATTATACTTAAATTCAATCCTTGAGTAAATATACTTAGTTTTATCCCAGAACTGTGTATTAGTGTACCAGTTTAATTTAATTTTGATTGATAAGCAGTTAAAATGATGATGTTTAATCTCCATGTTAAGAAAGGGGGATGTAGGATATAGTGCCGCGCACTAATACTGTTTCGGTTCATAACAGAGGCGCGGTGTTACACGGGGTTCAGTGTATGTGTGCGGCGTCGGGGAACGTACGTTGGCTGCTTGTATGTTCAGCTCGAGCACGTAATAAACATGGACTACTGGAAGTAATCTCACTCGCATTATTCCAATCGCCAACGGTCATAACGAACTATTACATGGTTAATCCAAAAAGGAGCATACGTGAAGAGAAATCTTGAAAAATTAGGAGATTGCTGGAGCTGGAGAGAACGAGAGAGAGAGAGAGAGAGGATTCATTCAAGTTAATTTAAAACCAAACCAAATACTCGTGCACTGCTCAAAGAGTTGATGTATCGATGATCTATTGGTGTTGTCTTGTGTTGATAATCACTCCAGCAATTCCTAATGTCCCAAAACATTTTGGCCCAGTGGTCACCTAAGAAAACAAGTGACTCCAAAAAAAGGTTCTCCACAAAAAAATTAATTATTTGCATTTGTAAGTCTGAAAACAGAGATGGAAGCTACGCACTTCAACACCTGTCATCTGTCGATACGTAACTCCTGTCACCAACGTTTCGGAGCGTTGAATCTCCTGTAATGTGTAACATGTTTTAAAATGTCACTCGTTGCCGTTCGTGACCTGCAACCCACAAACCCTTTATGTGTGCCCTGCTGGAACATCACTCCTCATCATCTGACTGAGCTGATGACTCTCTTTTTCCAGGGCTGGGCGATTATCGGCTCATTTGTTTTCATCACACTTCCAACCTATTAGGTCTGGCTACAAATACTGGTACCTCACAGCCAAGAGACTCGGCATTACAGACATGAAGGTCTTGGAGGACGGTGGAGTGCAAATGACAGATGGTTCAGTTTGTGATGGACATTGATCAGAGACGAAAAGAACTGGCGAGGTTTAAGTCTGAGGGATCCTACTGGAGAGAGATGTGATATTTGCATCTTTCAGCGAGTTTACCACTGTAGGAGCTATAGACGAGGCCACAACTTTTCCCTTTGATCAGCGGGGATGTTGTACTGGATCTGATGGGCTGTAGATCACAGACTTCAAGCCGAAAGCACATCATTTCCCCGACGGAATAAACAGGCAGCGTGGATGAGAGAGAGTTGGGTAGTCCCGTAACTTGTGATTTTTTTTTTACCCTTTTTGTATTTCAGCGAGTTTTGCAATGCTTACTCGTATTAAAGGAGAGCTTGTTTTCAAGCATTAATACTGAACTGGGTATACCGATATAACCAAGACTTTAGATTACACAGAGGAAGATAAGAATCACCTACAGCTCGGTTTCACTGTGTTAATGTTTAGAGCTGGTTTAAGGCCTTCGCAGACCAATTGTAAATCATTTGTTAGAATGACAAAATTTAAAAGCATCTATCTCTATGAGCTTATGCAAATCCAAAAAAGACAACAAACATAAAGACATCTGGGAAAGTGGATCAGTTTGACTTGCTCCTGATGGCGTGCCATTGACAAAAGAAAGGTCAACATTATTTTTGTTTTCAAGGTAACAGAACAATTCATTTCCAAGTGCTTTAGCTGATGTTATGCTACGTACGTTATGCTTCTCAGATATGACATTGTCCTTGTGAAAGGTATTCTATAAAACCATATCGGATAAATTGTAGACGACGATGTGTGACAAACTGCTTCGGTCCCGAGTGTGGACGGGCCTTTAGTTGTGCATCAGACTGACAGGCTTTACGATCATTCAACAGTCATAATTAAGTTTAATGAACAGCACAGACTTTCTGGCTGACTGAAAAAAGCAACAATCAATTTTATTCTGTGATTAGCACCACGGGTGTTCACGTTGTTGTTTCCCCATGAGTGATTAAGTTGGATGATGGTTTTGTGTTTTAATGAGTGTGCCTCTTTGCTCAAATAGTTTGGAAATTATGTTGAAAAAAATAGTGTGACTCATCAAAATGGTGCAGCAGGCCATAAAAAAAACCTGAAAGATGCCTGAATTCACCCAACAATGTCATAGAAATAAAACATGCATGTATGTTTGAATGAATAATGAACTATTACATGTACGATTAAACCCTCTTGTTTTAATACTAATCATGCATATTTATGCAATAACCACTCAATATTTACATTCAGCCATTATCTCATATAGTAGTTTTTATCGTTAGTGGTTGAGTCCACCACTCCTGGGCAATAATCAGATTTATTTTACCCCCATGAGGGACTAACAGAAAATGATGCAGCATTTTAATCAAGCTTGTTTCTTTTTCCTCATTGTAACCTCACAATGTTCAGTTTATTCTGTTCATATCAAAGCTCTACTGATAATGCAAACATATTACTGACTGACTCTTCTGTTGTATTCCTGCCAAGTAGCTGCTAAAGGAGTGTTTGCTGTTGTTATCACAGTGAGTATGATGTCGACGTTTCATTAAAATAAAAAATAAAAGGTTCCAACAAAATAAAATGTCCACCCAGTAAGTTTTCCTCTGGCAACAGTGCTGCTAAAAAATACATAAATCATAATAACTTAAGATCAGTGAATAACACCAGAAATAACACGTCATTGAAAACCAGTTTGGGCTAAATTAATCTCCCACTGGTCTGCTTCAATAAACTCTTAATCAGCGACTTTCTTGACTTCATACATTTTTTTTTTTTAAATCCTCCAGCCCAGCTTGACTCATGCTTGTCTAATTTATATACAATATATTATTAATATGCTTATATATTAATAAATGAGTTTAAAAAGGTATTTTTAGCTGACTATGCCAAATATGGAGGCAGAGATAGAAAAATAAAAGGGGCAGAGGAGAAGGACAGAGGGAAAACCTGTCCGAGTGGAAAGGAGGACGTCCACGTCCGGAGAGACATATTGACGCAGTCAAGAAGAAACGAGTAACACGACGTATTTTGCTCCATATCCAAACAGAATTGGACTTCAACCCTGTGCAGCGTGAGCCCAGAGGGGGGAAATTACCAATCTGTCTGTTCGTTTAGTGACTTCCTTTAGTGACTCTTCATTTCCTGACGCCTCATCAGCCCCTGCTAGGAATCTTAACAAGGAGCAGAGATGGCAACGGCAGACAGCGACAGAGAACGACAAAGGAAAGCAGATAGAGGGGCTGGGGAGATATGCTGTTTGTGTCCCGAGCTGATATGTTTTCTTGTTGAGATGCAGGTCAGCTGTGAGGAACAGGGGAGCCGAGGGTTTGGGTTACTAATATCATAGACTCGCTGAATACCGGAGGAAACACGTCCTGTTTTTTTAAAGGAATGTTACAAAAAGGATGAATCACAACAAGATACTGTGTGTATCTGCACAGGTCTTGACCCAAGCTGCTCCAAAAGTAAAGTTGTAAACACCCCCCCAAAAGGGCTAATGGGGTTAAATGCTGCACCAATAGCTGCATGAAAAGTATACATTTAGTCCTATCTCTTGACAGACAGTTCACTCGCTTCAGTCACCTCTTCTTCCCACTCCCCCAGCACCACTTTTGACTGAAAAGACATAATACATTATGCAGATGTACCATTTGTGGGGGGAAAAAAGAAGGTATATATGAAGAAGCTGCAAGCTGAACTAAACTTCACCAATGTTGTCTCAAGAGTCTCAAATGAGCTCAAATGCAACTGAGCCGTGGCTTTTAACTACAAATGCAGTCCCGGAGATAGGATACGTGATGCGAATGCTGCAACCGAAAGCACTGGGGAGGTGACGGCACCGCGCTCAGGCTCACAGTTTGTGGCTCAGAGCACTAAAAACCTCCAAATTCATTCAAATCCAGGTTCCATTTCTGATGCGTGTAACCGTGTTATGAGAGTTTTTATCTTCCTCTGCGAGGAGAGTAATACAAATATCTGATTCGGGCTTTCTGCCTCTCCGATTTTGATCAAAAAAAATAAATAATCGGTTTCAGTTTCCTGTGAATGGTGTGGAGTGGTGAAGCACAAGGATAGCAGTCCCATCTGTGTGAGACTTTTTTACAAGTCGAAGAGATGAACATGCCAATAGGTGAAAGGGAAGTCAAAAAGTCTGCTTAAATATGTGGTGAAAAGAAAACAACACGCAACTGATATTCAAGCAACACTAAAAGTATTCACCCTCATTCTGTTTAATTAATCAACTCTGGGACACTAAGCAGAAACACCGGGAGCGTGCAGTATCGATACACCGTTTCTACCGCGGCTACAGAGAGCTCCTGCCTCTGCATGTGTAAATATCTTGTGCTTACTGATATCGCGTCTGCAGGGCCAGCAGACTCCCCACAATGGCCTTGATTCATCCTGTACCACACCAATCAACTAATCAAAGGGTCGCAGATTGGCTTGACCAGCTCCATCCGGTGTGACATCGCACAGCTTCGTTTAGAGGCTATCCAAATGTACCAAGACGCTGACTCAGGCTGTCTGAGTGGGAGGGGCCTGGCATGTAGAAAAGCAGGTTGCATGTAGGCAACACGGTGCAGCCTTTATGGGACCGCATTATGTTTCTGCACTGGAGGACACCCTTGAATGCTCTTTATCACAATGTTCCCCACTGGAAGGGTGTCTACGTGTGCACTTCATCACAATTTATCCCCTGGAAGGACACCACACAGGCCTCCCTTCAGGGCGCAGCAGCACATTTATTTTGTAGATTGGGTCACCATACAGGTCACATTATCAGGTTTGATCTACTATCCAATTTAACTATCCAAAAGTTTGCTACACTTTTTTTAAATAGGGGCACTGTTTTTTTAGAAGTCAATGTTAAATGATGTAGAATTCACTCATCTAATTCCATTTGCAACCATTGTCTTGGTATGGAGGCAGGACTAATGCTGGATATCAACAGAGGCAATTGAGAAAATATAAGTGTATTCCTGCCTCTTTATAATTATGTTTAAATACTGCTGATTAGCATTTGTTTTGAAAAGCCGCCTGGATAACGTTTTCATTTTTTTTATCAACATAATGTGGAAAAAGCCGTTAATGTAGTAACTCTTGCGATACAAAATAATTCATGACAGTGATTATTTTCAAACATTCTTGCTTATGCCCCATTCAGAAGCCCAAAACAACACCTCCCAGCAAGAACAAACGTAATTGAAGTACACACAAGATTCAAGTAGGCGAGATCATTGGGTCCTCTCAACATTCTTCCCCCTGGTCATGCCGACTCCCCCTTCAGTGACTCTATGCCTCCCGAGGTAGACAAGCCCTCCAGCTTTGTAACCACCATATTCCAGCCATGTTTTTAATGGTTATGTTTAGGCTCCCAAAGGGCTTGGTTAAGGGAAAGATTGTTGTCTTGGTTGAATATTAAAGAAGTAAAAAGTGAGTTGAGGCAAGAGCGTTTACTCCACTCTGGGTACCGCCTCATGAAAAATGTAGGGTTTCCTACACTTTCTGAAACATTGCCACCATGACCACTGTAATTTCATGGAGACTAGGTTTTTGTTGCTGACAGCTGTAGATGCAAGTCGGGCTGCACTGTTTCTCTCCAGCCCCATAAGGGGTGGTGCTCCGCCCGGCACCACCGCCGTCTTGCTGTTGGTGAATCAAACTTCTGCTGCTACACCTGAAGTAGCACTGGTAGCAGCCGTCATTCAGACGCTGTTGTGGACTACAGATAATATTATGAACCCAGACACCATGGAGTTTGATGTTCCGATGTATGTATAAAGCGTATGTAACAAGTATAAAGCAGAACTAGTGGTTATTTCCATGGTGGATGGCTGAAGCGGTATCCGTTTTACGGAGATGAGCCAGACGTGGAGGAGTCGGTGAAATTCACCGAGCTGTGTGCGGCTACGGATGATGTTATGAACCCAAACACGAGGGCGTTTGATGTGGAAGTCCCAAACATTTTGGGACTTCCACAACAAGTATAAAGCAGAACTAGTGGTTATTTATTGCATAGTCGATACCAGAAAAGATAACTATTTTTCACGGAGAGAAGCGACGGCGATAAGCCAGGCCCCCTTTGTCGCGGCGCGATTTATCTTTGTCGCGTTTGGTGTGAACACCCTCGTTTCACTTGCGCGACCAAACTGAAGCGGTTGCGCGACCAAACTGAAGCGGTTGCGCGACCAAACTGAAGCGGTAAGCGAGACGCGACCGGACGCGACATGTCGCGTCCGGTGTGAACACAGCATAATGGTGAGAATGCCAGCTTAGATCTCACACTAAAGGAACAGAGAATTAATGGCTTGCAATAATACTCGATGGTCTCACACCATCGCTCACAGAATACCTCAGGGAGCACTGTCACAAGTCTCTTTTCACCCAACTAATACATTCCATGACACCTCCACTATCTGTGCGAGGGTAAAGAGCTGGTCCTGGATTAAATCCTCACTGCTTCTTCGTAATGGGATGTTCGGTTAGCGTCTTTTTGCCATGATCCTGAAAATACTTTCCCATGGAGGGTGAGCGAGATACTGTAATTCAACTACTGAGAGAACAGATTTAACCAATTCCATTCATTTCCATCACGATTCAGGAACTTAGTCTTAGTGCATCCCAGGAGTGCTGCCATGACAACCATACTAATCAGAGTTCAGCTGCCTGATTAATATCTCAGAATTAATTGGAGCGTAGATACACACACACACACCAACCGTTCGGGTCTGTGATGTGTATGCGTGACCCGTTCTATCTTTATTAATTCAATTCAGTTTATTTTATATAGCCCAACATCACAAATACAAGTTTGCCTCGGAGGGCTTTACAATCTATACACATAACATCCCTGTCCCGGGACCTCACATCGGATCAGGAAAAACTCCCCATAAAAGATAGTAAAAACCCTTTCACAGGGAAAAAAGGGAAGAAACCTGAGGGAGAGCAACAGAGGAGGATCCCTCTCCCCGGATGGACAGAAGCAATAGATGTCATGTGGCCAGAATGAATAGCGTAGTTACAGCACATTCAATGAATATGACAGAAATTATTCATATAATGAGTAGTAGGCATGGTCCATGATGCAGATAATCCACGATCCATGAAGCAGAAGGAGATAGAGAGGAGGGGGGCATCAGCAGGGCCATGGCAGCAGGCAGGACCGGTTCCAGGCCGGTTCCATCAGCAGGGCCATGGAAGCAGGCAGGACCGGTTCCAGGCCGGCTCCATCAGCAGGGCCATGGCAGCAGGCAGGACCGGTTCCATCAGCAGGGCCATGGAAGCAGGCAGGACCGGTTCCAGGCAGCCATGAATCCATGGCAGGGGGCAGGACCGGGGGCAGGCAGCCATTAATCCATGGAAAAAGAAAGTAGAGTTAGTAATGTGCATTGAAGAGACAATAGTTTATCCAGACGGAGAGGAGAAGCGAAAGAGGAAGAGAAGAGGAGCTCAGTGTATCCTAAGATGTCCCCCAGCAGTCTAAGCCTATAGCAGCATATCTAGGGGCTGGACCAGGGCAAACCTGAGCCAGCCCTAACTATAAGTGCTATCAAAGAGGAAAGTCTTAAGTCTACTCTTAAATGAGGTGACTGTGTCTGCCCCCCGGACTGAAAGTGGAAGCTGATTCCACAGAAGAGGAGCCCGATAACTGAAAGCTCTAGTCCCCAACCTACTTTTTAAGACTCTGGGAACCACAAGTAACCCTGCATTCAGTGAGCGTAACGCTCTAGTGGGGTAATATGGCACTATAAGCTCTTTAAGATATGATGGTGCATCACCAGTTAAGGCTTTATAGGTGAGGAGAAGGATTTTAAATATGATTCTCGATCTTACAGGAAGCCAGTGGAGAGCAGCTAGTACAGGAGTAATGTGATCTCTCTTCCGAGTCCTTGTTAGTACACGAGCTGCAGCATTCTGGATCAGCTGGAGAGACCCAAGGGACTTTCCGGAGCAGCTTGATAATACGGAGTTACAGTAATCCAGTCTTGAAGTAACAAATGCGTGGATCAATGTTTCTGCATCGCTTTGAGACAGGATGTGCCGGATCTTTGAGATGTTCCGTAGGTGAAAAAAGCAGTCCTTGAGATCTGTTTCACATGGGAGCCAAAGGATAGGTCCTGGTCAAAAATAACTCCGAGATTCCTTACTGTGGTGGTGGATGCCAGAGCGATGCCATCTAGAGAAACCATATCGTCAGATAGTTGATTTCTGAGGTGCTTAAATTAGCGAGATGATTGACATCAGGCTATCTGGGTTTCTTCACGGCTGATCCGCGCTGAAACGGTCTCGTTAATTCTAGCCAGACGTCAATCCTCTGGATAAATGCGCGTGTCCGTTCCTCTTCAGAAGAGATACTAATCGAGCAGTGACACCACGATCTTCTAACAGTACAATAGCAAATAAACTCAGAGGAACCTTTTTTTATTTCTCCGATGAGAAGCAGGAGATGATCATGAAGACATATGAGGAAGTCATTACCTTAATCATTCACAGCAAACGTGTTGTGAATATTCCAACGTTTTTGTAACATTGTTGCCGTGAACGCAGCTTAACTCCGCCCCCGCTGCGAGACATAAGCGCCGCAAATATATCAGACAAGTTAAATGTGTCAGTTTTGGGAAAATGTATCCGCAAATTTTAAGTGCTTCATCACCCAGATCAATCAGATTATATTTACGAATAAATATATACTTATGAGGATATATGTACTGTATGCGCATATGAATCATGTACTATATGTATATACATGTATGTGTATATTTCTATATAACTAGGAGTTTGAATATGTGTATGGGCGGATCAGTATATATGTATTATTCATAATCAGAAATTCAATCAATTGAAGCAGTAAAAATAAATTGTGTGTGATTCTCTGTATTCTTATCATGAGTCCACCTTAATCATGTTCTACAATAATGATATGTATGGTGTACTAATAACACTGTCATGTAATTATGAGTGTTTTCAACACATCCATAAGTTTCTTAAGCGCTAAATAAACTTAAGAACAGCGCGGCATGCAGCGGGTGAGAGTCTCTGTCTGTGAGACGGGCGATCGGCTGCGCCGTGTGGTGATCAGTGTCCGCGACTCGAGAAGCTCTCATAAATAAATGATTCCTTGACGGCAGAATCTATAGCGCCGCGTACAGGAAGTCATGAGGATGTGAGGACGGATCTTGGCGATCTCAAAGAACTCTCTCCCAATAAAACTAATATAACTAATATCGCTCCTTCATCAATGAGGAAGTGAGCTGCCTTTTTTGTCCGGTGGGAGTGGCCAGCTTATCCAGTGAATTTCAGTAAGCCTGCCCGGGAGCAGGTTTATATTTTTGGCTGTGTTGCTATGGTGATTTATCTAACAATGATCTTTAGCGCCTCCAGCCACCAAACAAAATGTTACCTTGGATTCAAGCTTTTCTCCATTTTCTGGAATATTCATGGGCCTATCCCAATATGGATTGAGTGAATGTCAGATAGACACCCATGACCGATTCCATCAGTCCTGCTGCCAAGTACTAAAGGATTCTCATTGCCAGCATACCATAATACAAATGGACCGGACCTTGGTTGAGTAAGTGTGCACATCCTTCACTTCATTTTCATCCCTATTTTTACTTTTCAAGCTTTGCACATGAGCTTAGAACTTTTATTTTAAACCCACACTTGGAAGGGTTGAGGAAATGTCTGAAATTAAAACTACCTACAGGCACATTTTTTATTTTATATTTTTGCCACAACATTTCATATTACGCATGTTCAGTCCAGACTTAAATGATTCTGCCAAGTTTGCTTTCAGTGGAAATACTGCGTTTCATCAGCGTTCATCTTGGCTGAGTTTTTCTATATTACAGTGAGCATATGGCAGTGTCTATACATCTATACATAAAACAAGAATAAGAGGGGGAAATAAAACTTCTGCAAACGTATTAAATACTTAATGTTAAAGTTTTTTTTTGAGGGATGGTGATGTCAGTCCCTGATTCTATTGGATGGATTGACATGTTTTACACACATCCGTGGTCTGCATGGGAATACGGCCCTTACTGACTTTGATGTTCCTGACTCTAAACCCACTATGAGGTTTCACTTTTTTGTTTCTTTTCCCCAGTTAAATATCAACTATTGGATGGATGAGTAATGAATTTCGAACAGATATACATGGTCTCAAGACTATGAATCCTCATAACAAGAGACCGAAACATTTCATCTTGGGCAATCAGCAGGTTAAAGGTTTCGCATTCCCAGTGAAATATCTCATCTTAAAGCCATGCAGTGTTCCCAGTAGATGAAACCTAAAAAAAATGCAATTGAACCACATCTTTGATTTATCTAACAGTTTTTCTCACCTCAATATTCATAAAGATATATCAAATTGGAGTTGCATGTCCACTTCTTGCTCCTAACAAAAGTTGTAGTTTAGTTCTTCAGACCTTCTTGGAGCTTTGATTGAATTAAGTTACATTTTGAAATGCAGAGCATTGAAATAGCAGCAAACAACTATTTGCAATGAAAATATAAAAATTGGAGTAATGTCTGCCTGAGCAGAGAATAAATCGGCCGAGGTGGGCCACGGAACATATACACATGGGTAAAAAGTACACAGTGTCTTCTGCAGTGTCTTTTTGACGCCACCACTGGGAGGCCTCGAACTCATGAAATCAATCCTGACACCGATTTCAATAAATGCCAGAACACTGAATGGCGCATGTTTCTCTTTTTTGTAACGTGCAACTATAAACACAAACACGTACAGACAACTCCCAGTTGTTCCTCAGTGAGTATATGTGAGTAATAACAATCTTCACAGCACGTAAACACAGACATGCACTCAAGACAAAGGCCTACACCAGGCCTATTCAACTAGCGCCCCCAGGGCTGAATACGGCCCGTTTGAATTTAACTA
The DNA here is from genome assembly GCA_038501785.1 of Myoxocephalus aenaeus. Taxonomy (NCBI): domain Eukaryota; kingdom Metazoa; phylum Chordata; class Actinopteri; order Perciformes; family Cottidae; genus Myoxocephalus; species Myoxocephalus aenaeus. Next base: position 96,576 of record JBAMJR010000097.1, read on the forward strand.
TGGCCCGCAAGACTGCCTGCAAATCAGTATAGCTTTGTAAGAAAAAATAAAACTAACGGACACGCCTCTTTTATACATTGAGACATCTAACCCAGAGCCATTGAGTTTCACTGTTGCCTCAACCAAACCTGTATGGTTACATCTTTATGTTACGCACCCGTGTTGGGTAACCCACGCCGTAACCCACTCCTCACTTGCGCTCTGGTCTGGCTGCCCACTGAAACACCTGCGCTAGCTGACGCTACCATTAAGCTGCGAAATGTCTCTCTCAAAGCCGAAGTGTCGTAAAGTTGACTGTGAAAACCGCCAATTCCAAAGTGAATGGACTGAAAAGTATTTATTTACTTTGCCAGCCGTAATGAGCAACAAACCAATGTGTTTATTGTGCAGCGAATCCATTGAAAGAATACAATGTGAAGAGGCACTACAAGTCGAATCATGGCTCATTTTCGAACAGTTTTCCTGAGGGCTCTGATGAACGGAGGAGGAAGGTAAACGGACTGTTAGCATCTTTTCAACGAGGTCAGTGTGCCCTTAGTCGCTTTTGCACGGAACAAGAGAGAGCCATGATAGCATCTCTACGCGTAGCCTGGACACTAGCCAGACAGAAGAGGCCCTTTACCGAGTCGGAGACTGTTAAAGACTGCATGCTTGCAGTTATTGATGAAATGATTGTTGACGAAAAAGTGAAGGCAAGCGTCACTTCATCCATTAAAAAAGTGCCTCTCTCGGACACATCAACTCTCCGCAGACTGGAGCTACTGGCAACGGATGTCGAAAGGAAGCTTTTGGAAAACCTTTGAAAAGCAGAGTTTATGTCTATCGCTGTGGATGAATCGACTGACTGTACCGACATGGCCCAGCTGTGCATATATGTGAGGTTTTATGATGGAGGGACACACTACAGGTGAAGTGATTTTTCAAAAGATTGTCACGTTTTGTAATGAGCATGAACTGGATTTACAAAAAGTCTGCTTGTTGGTTACGAATGGAGTGAAAGGGGCTGGTGGCCAGGTTGGCAGCCGTAGCCCCGCATATGCAGTTTTTACACTGCATCATTCATCAGGCTGTACTGTGCGCAAAGCTCAGCGGCGATCTGAAGAACAACATGGACACTGTTATGAACATTGTGAATTTCATCCGCTCAACCTCCAGCCTTCAACATCGCCTCTTCCGTATGTTGCTTGCTGACGCATCTGCAGAGCACACTGACTTGCTGGTTCATAGTGATGTCAGGTGGCTCAGCAAAGGAAAGGTTTTGGAACGTTTCTGTGAACTCCGCCAGGAGATTTTGTCTTTCCTTCGCACGTGTAAACACAAACGGGCAGCACACTTCTTGGAGCGCATGTTGGATGAACAGTTTATGGCAGATGTCTACTTTCTTTGTGACATTTTTGGATACTTGAACACTTTGAATCTGGAAGTTCAGGGGCAGGAAAAGTCTATCACTGATTTGGTTGAGAGGCTGTGCGCCTTCAAAACAAAGTTAACGATTTTCACGTCAGACCTAATGTCAGGAAGGTTGCTGCACTTCTCACAACTCTGTGCATTCATGAGTGCAGCACCTGGGGCACACGTAACGCCAGTCATGACAAACTGTATGAGAAATCTGACTGAGAGACTCCAAGGCTTCAGTATTCCTATTGAGGTACTGCAGTTTGCTCGTGACCCATTCTCCATCAAACCTGAGGCAGACTTCTGTGTAAAAGCAAAAGAGGTAATGTCTTGCATTGATGAGAGCCTTCTTCAGATGGAAATGGTTGATGTCCAGTCCTCATTTGCTTTAACCCTTCAGGGTCTTAGCCTTTTTCTAGATTTTACATAATTTCTTAAAGTCTCCTTTTAAGGCACTTGCATATAAGATACATACCCATGTGTTGCATCTAAAATTGCAGAACAATCTCAGCTATCTATATAATGAGGCACAATTGCCATAAGGCAAAAGTATAAAGTGATAATATGAATCTAAAGCTGAAAAATTAAAGTTAGATTTTTAAAAATTCTTCATATATCTTGTGAAAACATACCTTTACTCATGTTGACAAAACGTTTTGGTGCTAGAAGTTGGTTTACCAAAGGTATTAGGTTCACAAAAGCAGTGAAATATGTGAATTCATGCTAGAAACATGAAAATAAATGTCTGAAACCCCAAAAAATATTATCGTTTTTTGAGCAGAAATGTGGCCTGTCACACCTTTCACCAAAATGATAGAAATGGGACTGAGAAATGACTTCATACTGCAGATAAAGCTTTATGGGGTGTGTGCAAATGAAAAATTACCATCACAACATGTTTGGTTTTCAAATAAAATATGTATTATTCATGAATAAAACAATATTTACACATATACATGTTCAGAAATAGAAAACAGACCGGGGCTGGTGGAGATGGCTGTGCTAGAGGGGCTGGTGGTGGTGCATCCTCTCTGTAAAATAAATGACTACTAGTTAGTAGTTTGAACAGTTCAACAGGTGTACGTGTGTAGCTGAGCTGTGTACATTACCTGGTAAACAGGGTCCAGGCCTTCAGTCTTCCACGTCGATAGCATAGGTGCAGGTGGCTGTAGCGAAGCTGCATGTTGTCCACTGGACCCTGACAGCTGTGAGTCCTCTCTGTAACATAAATGACTACCAGTCAGTACTAAGTTCAATGAAAGAAAGTTACGATTACACAACAAAACAGTGACAGAGCTCCGGGCACGAGCTAAACGGTACGTTAGCATGTTAGCGCGTTGCTAATGTATAAACACATACCGATAGTTAGCATTACGTCTTACAAACACGTAACGAAGATCATCACTAGTTGGTACTAAGTGATATTGACGATGCAGTCGGGTAATAAGCTGATACTACCTCCAGTGGTGTCCCCGCTGTAGCAAGCTATCTCCCGTTAGCTCGCGGAGCTAGCGCTAGCTCCCTGCTAGCTCCCCAACAGCCAGCCCCGTCTCAGAATCAGACTCGGGCACCGGGGAAAACCACCGACGGGATCGGGACCAGCTAAATGTGCTCACTGTGCTAGCGTAAATATGCTAAAACAAAGTTGAGTTAGTAAATACACGTACCCATCCTCCAGTGGATCCCTTCTCTCGGCATAATCCTCTCCAGGAGTCGAAGCCTTCAGGGCCTGTCTGACGCTCCTCCGTCCTCATCGCTGCTGGACAAAATTGCTGCAACGTCCTCCTCTGTTGTGAACTGTGTTCTCTCCATGATCTCTAGCTTCTGTCTGACTGTAAACTACAGCATGTATATATAAACCTCAGGTGTGTAGGTTATTGTATCCTAGGTCCTTTGCAGCGTAGCTGGGTGGGGAGGGCCTTAGGGATTTCCTGAGTGTTCATAGGTAGTCACAACTTTTTTTGACGGACACCTGAATTGACTAATCACGGTGAAAGGAGTGTCAGCTTACGTTACAGGCTCACAGAAGCTCACAGAGGAGGGGGCCGGAAACTGCAGAGTTTTTTTGCGGTTCTAACAGCAGCGGATTCTTTTTTCTGCGCCGTATTTTCGCGGAGATATGATTTTCTTTTTTAATTAAACTATGTATATCACGCTGGCGTGACGCTAGACCCCAGAGGGTTAAAGCAGCACTTGCTGTCTGAGGGTGCAGTGAATTTTTGGTGCAACCATGTTAGCCAATACCAGTACCCCACAATCAGGAAAGTGGCGCTGCTAATACTAACAATGTTTGGATCCACCTGCACATGTGAGTCTAGCTTTTCTCACATGAATGCAATCAAAACAAGGGCACGTTGCTCCATGACCAATGAAAAGCTACACGAGTGTCTCATGGTTGCCCTTACTACTTATGAGCCAAACTATGTTGAAATTGCCAAATCAAGGCAATGCAATTTTTCTCACTGAGTCAAACAGGCTCAAAACCACATAGGTCTGATAAGTAAGGTAGTTGTGTAGTAGTAAAATACCCTGACTGAGGCATGTGATGCTATCAAACTGAAAATACACAGAATACTAATCTGTTTTATGGTTCAGCAGGCTCCCTTTTGGTTTGTCTGGAGTTTTAGTTTTTACCTTTAACAAATATGGACATGAACCTGCTATAGGCACCTTATTTTTGGCTTATTTATGCTAATATCATGAGTCGGCCCATTTTATGTTAATCTGGTGGATTCTGTTTTACCAGAATCATCTGGCTGTTTGTGTTTATGGATATGAACCTGCAAAGCACCTTATTTCTGCTTGGAAATGTTGTTGAAGGCTTATTTCCTATTATTGTGATGGATACTGTTTCAAGATGTTCAGTTTACATTACGCATTTTGGGATATGGACCTGCTGTAACTACCTAATTTCTGCTTGGAATTGTTTTTGATAGTTTCCTGAACAGGCTCATTTATTGTTAATCTGATATCTGAATACTATTATACTATTTTCAAATTGTTTTCTACATTTGTGGATATGGACATGTCAGAAAAACTGTCTCATTTTTTGTTTGTTTTTTATGTAACTTTTGCACTTCTGTATCAAAGCTTGATAGCCTTCCTGTGTTTTGATATGGAATGACAGTCTGTAACTGATTATATAAAGTGGAAGAAAAGAGATGCGTGTGTGACTGTTTACCTGTGGAAATATACATTACTGTTTTTCATTTTTAGCCATTATTTGATCAATATTCTATGCGGCCCTCACAACCCCCCGTGATTTTCTTATTCAGCCCACTTGCTACTGAAGTTGAATAGCCCTGGCCTACACACACACACTCTTTGTTCATCACTACTAAACTGTACGCAGGGAAATAAACATGCACACACATATACATGTGGAAACACTTTCACGGTCTCCGCTCGATTCAGTGAGCCGAGAACATTTCCATGCTTAATGAGTCTTGGTCACGTCTGAATAATTGATGGGAGACAATGGATTTGGGAACACATTGTAAATCCTCCTCTGAGCAAAAGAACCACCTTCCCAAAACAAGACGGTGCTGAAAAATATATACCGGAGGCAGTGGCGGTGCGTCAATAGAGGGCGCTAGGGCGCCGCCCCTCTTAAAATTTTGCGATGAAAAAAAAAAAAAAGAAAAAAATATATATAATATATACTGTCAAAAAACATTATATACCAAATAATTTAAATAAGAAATATACCGTGTTGACGCGCTAAATGTGTGTGGGAGACCGTAAGCCCCTGTCAACAACCACTTAAGATATACCAAATATAATATATCGCCATTCATCATCACTGAGAAAAGCCCCTCCCCCTGTCGGGGCGCCGGCCCAATGTGAGTCTATGGCAGCGAACAAACATTTCACCCTCGTTGCGGCAAGGACAGCTTCTCATTGGCGGATGAAACGTGAATCTTCGGGCGCAACAAATCTGCGCCCTAGCCAATGACATCGTTTCTTATTGCAACGTGGTTGGACTATTCGTCAAATCAGAGACCTTTATCATTCCCTCACATCCCATATAGCTCCCACGTAGCTACGCGAGCAACACAGCTAGCAGAGACTTTGATTATGTTAGTATGGCCACTGAAAACTCTGTGGTATCTCTACGCGAAACACCTTTCAATCCACGATCAGATGTTGACAAGAAGAGGCTGAAAGAGTTGGGACCCGAACGTCCGGATTTAAATATTCAGCAGCAAAGCAGTGACCACGGGAGGACGTACACCCGGAGCTTCTCCTCAAGCTACATGCTAACCGGAGCTGTTAGCTGGATGCTCAGGGTGGAGCAAAGCAGTGGCTCTGAGCAGCCGAGGAAGCGCCGGGCTGTGAAGGAAGATGAGCTTGAAGGATTGCTGCAGAGGTGAGTGTCAAAATCAGCAGATGCCTGTTAGAGTTTAATGTTTTCTTTCCCACAGCAGAACACATGTTGGACATTGTTAGATTTGGGTGGATATCATATCAGGCTATAACTTTATCTAAAATACCAATTCAACCCCCAACAAGTTAGTGTGTGAGTGTGAGTGAGTGAGTGAGAGTGTGAGTGTGTGTGTGTGTGTGTGTGTGTCATAGCTACAGCCATCAAGGTGGCTCCTGGCCTTTTGTCTATGTTGCTGAGCCATCAAGACACACAAAACATAGTTTTTTGTCTGTAGTATGAAGCCTGTTTGTAATAGATATTTCCCCACAACTTATCTTACTGTCTCTGTCTCTCTCTATATATTTATCTGTAGGTTTGTGACACCATACTTGGACACACCAGGGAACGCTTTGCCTTCAAAGACCACCTCACCAGTGCCACCTTACTGCAGGGCCCCCAGTTTGAATGCTACGTCAATGTATTCCCTGAAGTTGCTCTGGCCACCACATTGAATGTTTCTTAAACCATTCTGCTCTGAACCTCTCATGCCCAAAGTTACAGTCTGTTGATAGTTGTTATTGGACAGTGTTGAGCACTGTGTTTTCTTGAAATAAAGCTTTGTTTTTTAGAATATTCTACTCCAAACCTCTTTTCTTCTCATTGTGGAGTGCTATTTAACCGCGCCGCCCAACTGCGCCCCCCCAAAAAAAAAATGTCACCAGCCGCCACTGACCGGAGGGACGACACGTCAGGGATGGAGAAAGTGTGTGTGTGTGTGTGTGTGAGAGTCAACATGGTTTAGTGTTAATTAAATCAATATTCACATTTACCTGAAGCTGCCTGATGTTGCCCTTCACGCTTCCTGCCCTGCTTCCCCCTCTATCTAATCGACACCTCCTCCTCGGCTCTCTGTAGCGCAATTCTAATGCAGTTAATGAATACTGCAGTTATAGAGTCACAGAGCCCATCTACGTTTCCTACAGGGTGCAGCTAACATAGCCTGGGATTTTTAATGCTGGTATTAATATTTCATACCCTTGGTATTCAATCTTAATATTACCATTCCCCTTTTAAAACATCCAAAGCCAATTGATAGAAGGTGTGTGCTATCTAGCTAACTGAAGGTAGATGACATTGACATAATAAAGAACATTATTAGGACAATATATTCATCGTAAATTATGCACAGAAAAGTATGAACAGCCCCAGATGTATATTTTTATATTTAGCTCCAAAAGAAAAAAGATGAGACACTCATCGTTCATGCTAAATCCTTACGTGTCTGCAGAGCAGCGGTCGTGTTTTTTCCAGCCTGAAACCATGAATCAAACTCAAGCAGAGGTGAGAATGCAACAGGTGGTTTGGCAGTCCGTTTCTGAAAGGATTCATGTCAACATTTCAAAGACAACTTGTTAGTCATATGTCAGTTCAAATCAAAATGTAACAGTTAGATGGACAAGGACCCAGAAGCACGACTCTCGAAACAGTTGTAGCAAATAAGAGTCCTTTACTCGCAGAACAAAACAGGCAGAAACAGGTGGACGCAAAACAATGCTGGAAAGCTTGGTCAGAAACACACAAGACAATCTGGCAGGGGACAAGTGCAAGTGAGGGGACCTAAGTAGTGAAGACTAATGAGGGAATGTGCTACAGGTGAGACGGGCATGATCAGGTGAATGGAATGAGGGCTGACGAGGAGGGAGTGACTGACAGAATGAAGGGGGCGTGGAGCAGGATCTGAAATGACAGGACAGTTAGTAAACAGACAGGCAGACAGGATGAAAACAACTCGTAGTGAAATGTGTGGAGCTGAACCGTGACACAAAAACCTACCTCTTGTGGAAATAAAATCTCAGGATGTTGCTTTCCCTCGCAGCAGGTTACGTCAGATTCCAAAGTTTCACTGCGAAAGAAAAAAAACCTTCATAGAAAATTCTCAAAGTTGCTTGTTTTGTTTCTCGTTTAGACCCTCACATGGCGAATGAACGCTGTGATTTGTGCAGCACATATAGTGTTATGGTCCACATTAACTGCATAATGGTAGTGACCTGCAACAGGCATTCATAAAAAAAAATTTGGGCCTACTCTCACAAATATTTTGTTAAATTAGCGATTCATTAGCAGCAGGGATTGCAATAATGTCCGTGGTATTTGCATGTAAGCCAGAGGAACCTGGGCCCTATTTTTCGTACCTGGCTAAACAAAGTCAGGCAAATGTCCTAATCTCCAGCTTAAATTAGCGAGATGATTGACATCAGGCTATCTGGGTTTCTTCACGGCTGATCCGCGCTGAAACGGTCTCGTTAATTCTAGCCAGACGTCAATCCTCTGGATAAATGCGCGTGTCCGTTCCTCTTCAGAAGGGATAATAATCGAGCACTGACACCACGATCTTCTAACAGTACAATAGCAAATAAACTCAGAGGAACCTCTTTTTATTTCTCCGATGAGAAGCAGGAGATGATCATGAAGACATATGAGGAAGTCATTACCTTAATCATTCACAGCAAACGCGTTGTGAATATTCCAACGTTTTTGTAACATTGTTGCCGTGAACGCAGCTTAACATCGCCCCCGCTGCGAGACATAAGCGCCGCAAATACAGGACTGTCTCAGAAAATTAGAATATTGTGATAAAGTTCTTTATTTTCTGTAATGCAATAAAAAAAAAAAAAAAGTCATGCATTCTGGATTCATTACAAATCAACTGAAATATTGCAAGCCTTTTATTCTATTAATATTGCTGATTATGGTTTACAGCTTAAGAAAACTCAAATATCCTATCTCAAAATATTAGAATATTTCCTCAGACCAAGTAAAAAAAAAGATTGATAACAGCAAAACAAAATCAAACATTAGAAAATGTCCATTAATGCACTCAGTACTTGGTTGGGAATCCTTTTGCACGGATTACAGCATCAATGCGGCGTGGCATGGAGGCAATCAGCCTGTGGCATTGCTGAGGTGTTATGGATGCCCAGGATGCTTCAATAGCGGCCTTTAGCTCATTTGCATTGTTGGGTCTGGTGTCTTTCAGCTTCCTCTTCACAATACCCCACAAATTCTCTATGGGGTTCAGGTCAGGGGAATTGGCAGGCCAATCGAGGACAGTAATGCCATGGGCAGTACACCAGTTACTGGTGGTTCTGGCACTGTGGGCAGGTGCCACATCATGCTGGAAAATGAAATCCTCATCTCCATAGAGCTTTTCAGCAGACGGAAGCATGTAGTGCTCTAAAATCTCTTGGTACACAGCTGCTCGAGAAGCTCTCGTAAATAAATGATTCCTTGACGGCAGAATCTATAGCGCCGCGTACAGGAAGTCATGATGATGTGAGGACAGATCTTGGCGATCTCAAAGAACTCTCTCCCAATAAAACTAATATAACTAATACCGCTCCTTCATCAATGAGGAAGGGAGCTGCCTTTTTTGTCCGGTGGGAGTGGCCAGCTTATCCAGTGAATTTCAGTAAGCCTGCCCGGGAGCAGGTTTACATTTTTGGCTGTGTTGCTATGGTGATTTATCTAAGCTTGCTTCGAGAAACTGAATAAGCCTGACCTACGTCATCTTATCCTGACAATTAGCCCGCTAACTCAGTAAGCCAGGTATGAAAAATAGGGCCCTGGTTTGCCGGTTATTGAGTTTGTTGACTGACAAGCTGCAGTCTTGTCTGTCAAGTGTTTGCTGGCCTGAAGCCACGAGCGCCGCGTCTTGTCAGTTAGGTATATGCGGCTGCGCTCATCCGACAGGCTGCTGGCTGTGATTAGATGAGTTATACACTCAAGATTGTACAGACTTTTTCAAACGGCCAATGCCAAATGAATGCCTGTCAAGATTTTCCATCCGCGATTCAAACGGGGGAGCACCTGCCACGTAGAAACAAGTTGACGATTGGGCTTTTCCATAAACACCACACAAAAAAAACCTTTGCTTTACATATAGTAGCTTGGAGTACCCACCAGATGTGGCTCTTCCAGCATTCATTTTTCTTGCAGTGAAAAAAGGTTTTGGCAACTTCTGCTCCTCGCATCGTGGGAAACATGAAAATGTTCAGAACAGATTTTTAAGTGGAAATTGTTTTGTGGTTCACTAAAAGGTAGATCAAGTTTCATTGGGGTTAGTAACTCATAACTCAACTAACTATAGAAGTATTTGGGAATGTATTCTTTTAACTGCAGAGGGCCAAGCTAGCTGTTTCCCTCTGCTCCCAGTTTTTATGCTAAGCTACGCTAACCGCCGCCCAGTTCCATCTCTGTACTTAACACACACACACGCATGTGAGTGCTGTAGATTTTCTGATTCAGCTTTCAAAGTGAATGCGACGAGCGTTTAAAGGACGAGAACATTTCCCTTTAACCCTCTAAGGTCTTGCGTATCGGCGGCGTGATATACAGTGTTTAATTTTTTTTTAAATCATATCGCCGCGAAAATACGGCGCAGAAAAAAGAATCCGCTACTGTTAGAACTGCCAAAATCTGCAGTTTCCGCCCCCCTCCTCTGTGTCCTTCTGTGTCCCTGTAACAGAAGCTGACCACCGTGATTAGTCAATTCAGGTGTCCATCAAAAATGTTTGTGACCTATGAACACTCAGGAAATCCCTAAGGCCCAGCTACGCTGCAAAGGACCTAGGATACAATAACCTACACACCTGAGGTTTATATATACATGCTGTAGTTTACAGTCAGACAGAAGCCAGAGATCATGGAGAGAACACAGTTCACAACAGAGGAGGACGTTGCAGCGATTTTGGCCAGCAGCGATGAGGACGGAGGAGCGTCAGACAGGCCCTGAAGGCTTCGACTCCTGGAGAGGATTATGCTGAGAGAAGGGATCCACTGGAAGATGGGTACGTGTATTTACTAACTCAACTTTGTTTTAGCATATTTACGCTAGCACAGTGAGCACATTTAGCTGGTCCCGATCCCTTCGGTGGTTTTCTCTGGTGCCCGAGTCTGATTCTGAGACGGGGCTGGCTGTTGTCCCCAACTAGCAGGGAGCTAGCGCTAGCTCCGCGAGCTAACGGGAGATAGCTTGCTACAGCGGGGACACCACTGGAGGTAGTATCAGCTTATTACCCGACTGCATCGTCAATATCACTTAGCACCAACTAGTGCTGATCTTCGTTACGTGTTTGTAAGACGTAATGCTAACTATCGGTATGTGTTTACATTAGTAACACGCTAACGTTGCTAACGTACCGTTTAGCTCGTACCCGGAGCCCTGTTACTGTTTTGGTGTGTAATCGTAACTTTCTTTCATTGAACTTAGTACTGACTGGTAGTCATTTATTTTACAGAGAGGACTCACAGCTGTCAGGGTCCAGTGGACAACATGCAGCTTCGCTACAGCCACCTGCACCTATGCTATCGACGTGGAAGACTGAGAAGGCCTGGACACAGTTTACCAGGTAATGTCAGTGTTTCCCCTAGGTTTACAGCTTCGGGGGGGGGGGCGACGACACCGACACAAACACTTAAAGCAGTGGTTCTCAAACTTTTTCTGTAAATAACTTCATTTTGTGACTCCATCTGTGCTTTTATAAATAACAGAATAAATAAAATTGCAATCACTTTCAAGTAAATCAGACATTTGAAATCAGACATTTTTTATTTTTAAATTGCAATCACTTAGAACAATGAAAATAAAGTTATATCTGTGCAAAAAATAACTAATATTTAGTTACTACTAAATAGCTCATTGTGGAAAACAATAAGCTTTTTTTTTTTGCCAAACAAAACAATGAGTGCAGATATGTGAGCATCAGGTTGCATCAGTATTAGTGGAGCAGTGAGCTGCTTTCCTCTACACATCTTTTATAAACAGGGTTCAGAGAGTTGCTCCGGTGCGAGGAGAACTCCGGTTGCTCCTCACAGGAGAGCTGCTGTTGCCATCTTCACCCTGGGAGCGTTTAAAACGCAGATATAGCGGTCTGCTTTTCACGCGACATTTTTCGACGCTCTCTGTCCGCTGCTGGTGTGTGTGCTCAGTGCTCTCCTGTGTGTGTGTGTGTGTGTGTGTGTGTGTGTGCGCGCGCGCGCATCGGGGCGGAACTCCGCTGTGCGCGATGCAGAGCAGAGGAGAAGCGACCATGTAGAGACAGAAATGACAAGCTGTGTGTGGATAATATAAATAAAATATGGCCGTTTAGTTTGTTTAATAACAGAACAAGGTGTAGACCGGTTCTATAGGAAAGAGAAACTTAAATGACGACTTGTGATCTGGCACTATCGAGAAAATTACAGGGGGGCGGGGGGTTTCTTCAGGGGGGCGCCCTGCCCCCTATTATAACGGTGGGGGAAACATTGAATGTACACAGCTCAGCTACACATGTACACCTGTTGAACTGTTCAAACTACTAACTAGTAGTCATTTATTTTACAGAGAGGATGCACCACCACCAGCCCTAGCACAGCCATCTCCACCAGCCCCGGTCTGTTTTCTATTTCTGAACATGTATGTGTAAATATTTTTTTATTTATGAATAATACATATTTTATTTGAAAAGAAAAAATGTTGTAATGTGTTCATTTGCACACACCTCATGAAGCTTTATCTGCAGTATGAAGTCATTTCTCAGTCCCATTTCTATCATTTTGGTGAAAGGTGTGACAGGCCACATTTCTGCTCAAAAAACGATAATATTTTTTTTCAGACAGTTATTTACATGTAACTACCATTTTATTTATATATTTCACTGCTTTTGTGAACCTAATACCTTTGGTAAACCAACTTCTAGCACCAAAACGTTTCGTCAACATGAGTAAAGGTGTGTTTTCACAAGATATATGAAGATTTCTTTTAAATCGAACTTTAATTTTTCAGCTTTAGATTCATATTATCACTTTACACTTTTGCCTTATGACTCATTATATAGATAGCTGAGATTGTTCTGCAATTTTAGATGTAACACATGGGTATGTATCTTATATGCAAGTGCCTTAAAAGGAGAATTTAAGAAATTATGTAAAATCGAGAAAAAGGCTTAAGACCCTATTAAGCTGACCTCAAAACCTCTACACCTTAACAGTGTACATTTTCCCGGTAATATCTCTGCGTGCAGACTTCATTTTTCAATTTGGACACAACATCCAGATTGATATTCCGCTATCATCACCAGCAACATCCCAGGTGGTTTGCGGCTCCTGCCAATAACTGTTAACCTCTGACAGCCATCACATGGAAAACACAGATTTCCTTTTCCAGGCAGCAGATTTGAGCAGGTGACCCTTTCAATCACACACACTCACTGCTGCTGCTCAACTAGCCAAGTGCTCTGAATTATGGAGGAGAGAGAGAGAGCTTAAGTAGCTGTATGGCTCGATGTGCCCGAGACCCATGTTTAAATAAACATCAGAAAGAGAGAGTCGTGCAGAGTCATACTTGGAGGATATTTGGCATACATTATTCCCCTTGGCTTCGAGTATATCAAGCTGTCCTAATGCATTCTAGATGGCCACGTATAAGTCCAGAGGTGGACATATTCATACATATACCTCCTGTAAATCGCCTCCGCTCTCGCCTCTGTCTTGACTTTTACTGTGATAGTCTGCTGCTGGATGTTAATTATACAGTGTCCATCTCATTCCTCCCCTTCTCTGAATATAGCAGCATGGGGTCTTCAGGCCAAAAAGAGGATTGTGTGCATCAGTATGTGTGAGCGACTGACAGAAAGAACAAATCTTTGGGTTACTTAACGTAACCACCGTTCTTTGATAATCTGTTATCAAAGAACGGTGAGGTGTTTCACTATGGGAAGCGCTCGGCGTGACCAACTAAGGAAGCTCCAATGACACCACGTCTGTCAGTGACAGACAGGTCGAACTGTGCTGGGGCCCCGCCCCCTCATACTATCACAGTCGACCGCCCCTCTTGAAATCATTCGAGACCGATTTTCTTTGTGTCAATGCAAGGAGGGGTGTGTTGGTGAAACACCTCACTCTGTTATCAAAGAATGGGGGTTACGTTAAGTAACCCAAAGTTATTTTTCTAACTTTGTTCAGTGTTTCACTATGGGAGATATAGACCGCTCCCGGATTGCATGAAATTCCCGAAGCCAAAATAGTTTAGCCTGGTAATGACTATCACAGGGACTCTGGCGCGTTGGCCTCTAGCACAGCATGTGCTAAGGACGGCCCTGAGACATCGAGCCTGTAAAACCTTACAAAAGTGTGAGGCGTAGCCCAGCTCGCTGCAGCACAAATATCCTGCACTGGAACACCCTTGAACAGGGCCCATGAAGTGGCCATACGCCTTGTGGAATGAGCCCTCAAACCCTTGGGGGGCTGCAGACCCCTACAACTATAGGCTAGAGATATGGCCTCCACAATCCATTGGGACAGCTTCTGGCGGGACAATGGCTTGCCTTTGTGAGGAGTGGCCCAGGACACGAACAGTTGATCTGCTTTCCTGAAAACTGCCGATCTACTCACATACATGTGCAGTGCTCGCACCGGACACAATGTGTTAAGCCTTTGCTCCACTGCGGAGGAAAAAGGAGGTGGGTGAAAAGCTGCGAGCTCCACCGTTTGACATCTGTACGCTGACTCCACCACCTTAGGCACAAAGGCCGGGTTGGGCCGCATACAGACCTTGGCGAGCCCTGGAGCAAACTGCAAGCAGGAAGGGCGAATGAGATCGCAAGGCCCATTACCCGGCCACAGCCTTGCACTGCACTACGTGAGGAGCGCAGGATGAGATCATTCACCACACAAATCTCATCCCATAGGGCTGGATTAGGTGAACCTGAGTCCAGCTGCCTGCCCATCTCCTCCAGGATTTCTCCCTGGTACGCGGACAGCAGAGTCATCGCGTTTAGCGAGCACACCGACTGTGCTGCATAGCGGTACATTCTCTGCAAAATGGAGGCGGTCAGGCGCTTCGTTTTATTAGGCAAGGAAATGTTTGAGGAAGCTGAGAGAGAGCGGCGGTCAGGGTGGAGGTGATAAGCCACAGATGGCTCCACTCCTGGTGGTCCAGCCAGACCCAGCTCTCCCATCCCCTCGACTTCCAGTTTAGAGTAGCCCTTGGTGGGAAGCTTGCTCTTAAATGGACTGGACCAGAACCTGGCCATTTCCTTCATGCAGATAGGCACTGCTGGCAGAAGTTGTTTAAATGGCGGTTGGGCTGGTGGCAGCCTTTTACCGTCATACAGGTCTCTTTCTCCCCCTGTAGCATCCTGGGCTGCTGGCCATTGTATGCCCAATTTGGACGCGGCTCGCTTGCAGACTTCATACAAGTTGCTGTCCTCTGAGGGAGCAACTTCGGATGCACTAGGGGGTCTGGCCAGTTGGACAGGAAATGTGGAGTCATCCTCCTCATCATCCATGTCGTCCATGTCGAGGAGGTCAGAGTTGGCATCGCCCTCTGCGTCCTCACCACCCGGCTCCAGTTCAAGGAGCTCCTCGCAAATTGGAGGCAAATCCGGGGACTCAGCGTCCATCATGTCCCCCCAGCTCAAAGAGGCTTGCGGCAGATGTGTGCTGGTCGTGGCTTTTGGGGCGGTTCCCGACAGGCACGGGTCCTGCTTATGGGATACCGCTACTCTGAGCCTCCTTTCCAGGACCTTCTCCGGCATTGACGCACAGTGCAGACATGCCTGTGGGTCAGCCAGCGATGTCTGAGCGTGTTTAGCACCCATGCATGCTATGCACATCGGGTGAGGGTCCCTGCCCGAGATGTATGCCCCGCATGACGCAGGGCACAGGCGGGATCCAGCCTCCTTAGCCTTCGGTTCCGACCCTTTGGTGGGGGTAGCGGCCGACATGGCAACTGAGAAGGAAGGGAAATATATGAACAATTAGCCGCACTTAGCGTTAGCCTGACGGTGAATTGCTCTAGCAAACAGGGGTTTAGCCCGCTAATAAGTGTACCGTGCGAGTTCGCTCGTCGTAACACGGCTCGACTAGCAAACAAATGCTAACCGAGACCTGGTAGGCTCGCCGTAACACGTTAGCCAGATATGATAACGTTACACAGTCACAGACGACACCGGTGAACAAACACCGGGTAGTCGGGAGAACAGCTCGCCTTGACGCAGACACTGCCTAGATACTATGGAGTGTCTAAATATACTTCTTACGAAGTACTTATCCAGCAAATCCAGACTAGAGCCAGGAACTGCGTTTGGTGACGTGTCCTAAACGGTTCGTCTGTGAACTGTTAAGCAGAAAATCCAAGCTAGCCAAGATAAGCTGAGGGAGCTATAATAGTTTATTCACGGGAAGAAAGCGAGAATGATTTCAAGAGGGGCGGTCGACTGTGATAGTATGAGGGGGCGGGGCGCCAGCACAGTTCGACCTGTCTGTCACTGACAGACGTGGTGTCATTGGAGCTTCCTTAGTTGGTCACGCCGAGCGCTTCCCGTAGTGAAACACCGAACGAAGTTAGAAAAAGAACAGCTTCTTTTCCCTTTTTTCCAACTCATAGAGTCCTGTGGTCTGCAGGGTAATAAGTATGATAAATAACATGTTTTCATATGATGGTGTGACTTCACCCACAGGTCTGAGCCCGAGTCCACCCACTACATAATTTTTTTTTAAATACAGGGGCTGAGAGATGAGACCGGTGACTTGCTTCACCAGCTAGTTGTTAACTTTCTCTGTGAAAAGGGATTATTCGCGATTCATGTGGGATGACGAGAGATGTTTTGGAAAGAGAGTTATATGCCAGCGAAGGCAGAACCTGTCAGTGAGCATGTGAAATAGTCCAGTTCAGAATAAACAGCTCCTATTTCTATTCTGTGTATGACCCTTCATGCAGACCCGTCTCCCCGCCAGGACTTATTTCTGTAAATATTCATGATCGGTGGGAAGGGCCTAAAGGTGATTGTGTGCCACGCTTGGTCAATTCAGCCACGAAGCCATACATATACATCAGGGGGGAGGATCATAGATATTAAATTGATGGGTTTAGATTCTCCTCTGAGCTTTTTTGTGAGGAAGCTGGCTCGCAGATCGAGTCAAAAATGTGAGATTTCCATCTTCGGCTGGAACTATTTTATTTTTGACGAACCGTAAACAAAAAAAAACTTTCTCTCTACGACCACAATTCTGATAACGAAAGAGTGATCAACTCAGACGAATTAAGTTTAATTTCACTCGAACCCTACTTTCCTCGAGTCTCCCAACCTCAACCAATTATACAACGTGAAAAGCACCTGAATGTGATCAAGTCACTGGTTGTGATGCGTTTATCACATCATTAGTTCATGAGTGCCTGAGTGTGTGACCCGAATGTCTTCGGGGAAATTTATTTCAGTGTGCTGGGAAAAAAATCTAACTATTTCCAAGCCATAATTTTTCGGCACCTGTCTAAATGAGAGCAGGTCCATTAGAAGCACTCTGAAGATTGAAATCATCCAACTATTCTCAATGATTTCACATTTGCCGCATCGCAAGGTTCCACCTGTCGAAGATGACCAAACTCGAGGGGTGATCATAAAAACAACTTGGTTTCCAGCTTTTCATTAATTTGTCATCCCGCACGTAAATCCTCATCATGCAGGGAAAACCAGATGTGGCAATGGTGCCATGATTGATGCGATACTCTGAACCACTTAATCCCCATTTGAGCGGGGTACATTTCTCTATAGGAGATGGGGTTATTGCAATATTACCTGCACTGTTCACTCGTTATAATTCCATCTGGAGTGCATATGTTCATGATTTGTCAGCCCCCACCCGAGTTATAATTACATCGTTAACTATCTACCGTTTTTATTTTATTTTTGGCAAATGCACTGGTCCTCCTGTCCAGTTGGAGACACATTTTAAGAGCAATATTTCCCGTTGCTCAGCACCAGTGGCGGGCCGTGCCTTTCAGACCTCTGCCTTCAAATCACTCCATCAGCTGATAAACAGCTGGCGTGGCACGCACCCGCGCCATCACAGCGCGATCTCACTATTACGAGCATGGAGGACCGACCTGCGGAGCTATGTGTGGACCGACTATGGGGCCGTTCACACCGGACGCGACTCTCAAAAACGCGTCGCTAGCAAAACCATTGTTTTCCTATGGTGGCGCGCCTTTCATGCGCGCTTTTTAAATGCCGCGCGACGCGTTTTTCTAGCGTTTTTTGGCGCGCTTAAAAGTTTAAATATTCTCAACTTTTAAACTCCTTGCGCGGAGTCGCACAGCTCATCAATGTCACACTCGGCCAAGGCAGCCAATCGGATCAAGCAAGAGGCGGGCTTTATTACTTTACCACTTCTTTCCTGTTTCCGTGTGGTATGAACAGCGGGAATTTCAAAAGAAAATGGCAACCGCCGACGAAGGATTCATATTAGCGGTCTTCAACTACGAAGAACTTTATAATTCAAGATCGAAAAACTACTGCAATAGCATACAGTGCTCGTCATCGAGACACAATTCTTGGAATATATGGTGGTATTCGCCGTACTCTTTCCTTTTTTTTTTTTTTTATATCGTGAACCCAAAATCTCCGCTTTTTTGGGGCTTTTTCCTCCTCATCCCACAACACAGCAAGGGCAAGAGCACGATGTCTGCTTGAATCCATTTTGAAGTTTTATCGCCCGGGTGCGCCCGCAGGCCCGCTCCACAGACGCAGCGGGCTGTTTTTATTTTTTTTCCCTGGCGCGTTTTTGCCAAGGCGTTTTTGAAGCGGCTGCGCTTTTAAAAGTCGCGTCCGGTGTGAACGGCCCCTATGTGTGGAGCTGTGTGGAGCATGTGTGGACCGACCTGCGGAGCTATTTTAACCACTTTGGCACCTGGCTGACCGACTTGACCAGCCCAACCCCGTCAGGTCAACAACAATGCATGTTGTCCAAATAACCAGCAAACAACAAGTCACATTTAGTAATAACAAAACAATCCAACAAAATTAAAACACTGCACAGTGCACACACAAGACATCCAGCAGCTGCTGCACCGTGGAGTGGAGAGCCAGTCCCGGCTGACCAGCAGCAACAACAGCGGTGTGTGTGATTAAATACGACTGCAGATGTAAAAACAAAGTAACACCACCATCATTTCACTCACCACATTTCCGTAATCCTCTGTGCGAAAGGAGTCATCAGTAAAATCCACCAACAAGTCATCAGTAAATCCACCAGCAAGGTAGCTTTTTGGTTCTAGGTAGCAGCTAGAAGTTTCTAGTAGCTTTGTGCGCCACTGACCAATCACAGCGCATGTTAATGGTCACGCTGGGCCACTGACCAATCATATACATCCACGCCATTTCGCAGGCCCTGCACGTCAAAGAATCCACCCAGCTTGTCAAACTAAAGATCTGATTTGTTGAAGTCCATGACAATCAACCACAATGTCCACTCTCAGTGTACTTTAAGCTGCAAAGGCCTGCTTAAACTGCTTTGCTGACATAGAGACACGGAGAGAGAAAATCTGATTGGATGAAAGCTTCTCCTTTAAAACAATTAAATTATAAAATAGCTATAACTTTGTGATTCTGTTTAGGCCAGCAGTAAAGGCTTAGCAGGCCCTGACGGCCCACCACTGCTCAGCACACTGTGACAACTGAAGAAAAGCACTGAGTAAACTCAACTGGTCTGCAGCCAAACAGATTTTATGTCGAGTAAGCAACATTCGGTCCACCTGTACAGTCGAATGCAATCTAATACACTCCTGCCATAACATTTATCTTTACTAAGCTCATAGTGTTTTTGTTTGGCATTGTTGTAAATGTCTAAATTAAATTGTGTGTTTACTACTGAGATCTTATGGAGCACCCAAAGGGATCACAGGGGGAATCTTTCTTTTTGTTTTATCAGGAACAACTTTTGCGTTCCCATGCAATATGTTTTACATTACCCTTGATCAATAGGAACAGTTGGTTTGTTGGTCCAGAGTAAAACACTGCATATACTACATAAAGGGGAGATGATGCAGCGCTTTACATTATGCATTTATTGCTCATTAATCCTTTCAAAAGGCACAGATCCGACATTATGCAGCTACTGGCTGTGAGCACAGTTGCAGCTGCTCTGCCTTGTTCTCCTGGTTGAAGCTGGGACTGTGGATATGCTTATTGCGCAGACTACGGCTGCATTTGCGGTTTAAATCTACTGTATACTGTGAGTCTTTACTGCTCCGACCAGCGTCGGGCAAGTAAGCCTCGTTACACCCGTTATAAACTACGTGTCACAGCCATAACGGATACAATCACAATCACAGTGACAGCAACGGTCAAAGCTTTGTCAACCCATGGCTAAAGTCATTACTAAATAATGACCTCAATGCTACAACACATAACTAAATAAACATCTCAATGACAAAAGCCCAAAAGAGAATATTATAGATTTCACGAAGGTACAGTTTATGGTAGAAGGGATGCATTGCCGACACCTTCTCCTCCCACTCTGTGTGTGAGTTATTATATATTATATTAGTATATTTGCTGCTGATGTTTCGACTCCGGGCCTAACCGTAATAAGCATCATCTTCCGCATCGTCTCAACGTCTTTACTGAACTTTGTTGTCATGGGTAGGTGAGACTGGCAGTGAAGCTTTGATTGCCGCCAAGTGCCCAAAAGAGCGACTTAATTGCTTCCTCGTCAGTAGTCCTCACGATGTACCAAAACTAGTATGTGTGTATGTCTGTCACCATTGTCTTTGTGAAACAGATTGGAAGGAAAATGTTATTCAGCTAGAATTCAGTATAGTGATGTGATAGTTAATCACAGACTGAAGGCCGCTTGAAGACAATGACTGAGTCTGGATTTAAGTCCTCACCCTCGTCTTGACCCCTTCGCCTTCCCCAATAATACATAATGACCAGGGGCACAGTTTTTTGAAGGACATTATTCACTAACAGTAGTGGTACCATTCCCTGGGAAGGTGATGTAAGCTATTTCTTTACAGTTATTTTAAATAACTTAGCAATGAAAATAAGACTCCTAAATAATTAAAAAGAAATATTCTCACAATCAGTGGTGGAGCAAGTACTCAGAATAGTAAAGGTATAATTGGCTAATTTATATGTGTATTCTGTGTATCCCAGTGTTTCCTGATTGTTTATTCCCTTCACCTGTTCTCGTTCCAGACTCCTCCCTCCTCGTGTGCCTTCCCCCTGTGTGATTGTAAAGCCCCGCCCTCATTGTTTCCACCTGTGCCTCGTTGTTGGCCTTCCCCTGTGTATTCAATCAGCGTCTTTCCCTTGTCAGTTGTGAGATTGTCTTCTGCGTCCCCCATGTGTGTACCCTGCCGTTGAGCTGTAGCTGTTAGTTGTTGTGTTTGTTTCCAGGCCCAGTCTTTTCCTTTGTTTTGTAACTTTGATTAGTGAAATATCCTTATGATTTTGCCTAACCGTGACTCCTGTCATCTCCTCTGCTCCTGAGTCTCTGCCCCACCACACCCGGTCGTGACAAAATGTCGTAGTATCAGAAGGAAAAGACACTTGTT
Source organism: Myoxocephalus aenaeus (assembly GCA_038501785.1). NCBI lineage: Eukaryota > Metazoa > Chordata > Actinopteri > Perciformes > Cottidae > Myoxocephalus > Myoxocephalus aenaeus. The sequence goes on from JBAMJR010000097.1 coordinate 117,713, forward strand.
TTGGCTGATACATTTGCTATGTTTACTTGGAGACAATAAAGACTCCCCAAACAGGAGAATCCTGCCATGACTACAGAGGTAGGAAAGAAGAGGGGGAAAACAGTTCTGCTGCACACCTTTTTGTAAACATTTTGTAGTGTTATTAAATTTGATTTATATGGTAATATAAAAGTTATTGAGAGAACTTAATTGTTGGAATTGCTAAAATCTTATACACAAAGGTAAAGGGTACTATTAAATAGTTTTTTTCAACCACAGAACCAAATGAAGTAGACATATAGAAATACCCATATAAAATACTTGAGAACATGTACTTAGTTACTTTCCACCACCTCTCACATCATTAACTTTATCCACTAATTAGTAGCACAAATGAAATGCGGGGTCACGTATTCACACAGGAGAGATGTAATGAATGCAACACAGTTAATGACTGAATTAGAAAGGGAAGCGGAAGGGAAGTGTTTTCCAAATGATGTCAGTCCAATATTCACATTGCTGTCTCTCAAAGTGTCTGGTTTGGTCTGATTCAACATTGCTGCCGCAGTCCTATTGGTCCACCTGAGCTTGAAGAAAATCCATCAATTCACCCTCTGCAACTGATATTGATTGCAACTATACTTTCAACAGCATCTCTCTTGACACAATGTGCGATGAAATGTAAAATACCGTAATGGCAAACGCATAAAAGTAATGCGGGTGTTTATGACGCTTGAAAAATACAAGAGTTTTGTCACATTCTTTGTCTTCTGTGTTTGCAGAGCACAAATCTGGGGGGAAACAATGGGAAAGTGACGCGCATAAGGCTCAGAGTCAAAGTGTTGATAAGATATAGACAGCTTGACAACCATACCTGTCTATACTTTTCATGAACTCCCTCTGCCTCTCTTGTCTTGGTTGTCCCTCCCACGCGACCATATTTCAGTTGGCAATGCACTCTGGATATTGATGTTTGACTGATAGTAAGAAAAAGTAGACTTGTGGTAATCTGAGACTGCAGACATAACATGTATAGCAAGAGCTGGCTCCGATGTCTCCATATCGATTAAACATGAGATATAAATCGGTTTCGAGGATCTAACAAGCAATCTTTATTATATATATATATATATATATACATACATACAAGGATATGTGTATCTGTGTGTGTGTGTGTGTGTGTGTATATATATATATATTTATAAACACAATAATATATGTACATACAATATGTGTATGTCTGTGAAACCAGTGCAAAAAAAGCAGGGTTGTCATAATACTTTACAGTGAAGAATCAGAGTAACTCATGACAACAACAGCTGAGGTGGTGATGTCATCAAGTCAGCTGCTGTTCCAATTGCAGAAAGACCGTCCTGTGTCCTCCCGTCCTTGAGAGTCTGGACTCCCAAGTCCAAACTCCAAAAGTTCACAAGTCTGGACTTAGCGTACTTGGTATTGAGAAACGGCCAGTATCACAGGGTGGATTAGGGTGGATCACAGACTTCCTGTCTGACAGGAAGCAGCAGGTGAAGCATCGGAAACACGTCTCAGGCTCTCGGACCATCAGCACCGGTTCCCCCCAAGGCTGCGTTCTTTCCCCTCTGCTCTTCTCGCTGTACACCAACAGCTGCACCTCCAGTCACCAGTCCATCAAGCTCCTGAAGTTCCCCTCTCACCCTGTGTGACTCCCCCGTCGATGCTGTGGAGTCCTTCCTCTTCCTGGGCTCCATCCTAACCCAGGACCTGGATGGTGCAATTCTACATTGCCATCGTTGAGTTCATCCTCTGCTCCTCCATCACCGTCTGGCACGCTGCAGCCACTGCCAAGGACAAAGCCAGGCTGCGGCGCATCATCCGCTCTGCTGAGAGGGTGATTGGCTGTAATCTGCCGTCCCTCCAGGACTTGTTCGCCTCCAGGACTCTGAAGCGAGCTGGGAAGATTGTAGCTGACCTCTCACCCTGGACACAAACAGTTTGAGTCCCTTCCCTCTGGCAGGAGGCTGAGGTCCATCAGGACCAAGACCTCACACCACACCAACAGTTTTTTCCCGTCGGCAGTCGAGCTCATCAACAGGGCCCGGGTCCCCCACTGACTGACTCTGTCACACCCAGGACTATTTTACTTTTTTCTTTCTTCTTACCGGTCACTCCTCTGCACACTTCATATTTAAACACTCATGCCACTTTAACTTAAACACACATGTCACTTTAACATACTTAGTCAGGTCCATAAATATTTGGACATTGACATTTTTCATTATTTTGGCTCTGTACACCACAACAATGGAGTTGAAATGAAAAACATGTGC
>JBAMJR010000097.1:125000-195000 GCA_038501785.1 Myoxocephalus aenaeus
ATGAGGAAGGGAGCTGCCTTTTTTGTCCAGTGGGAGTGGCCAGCTTATCCAGTGAATTTCAGTTAGCCTGCGCGGGAGCAGGTTTACATTTTTGGCTGTGTTGCTATGGTGATTTTCCTAATCTTGCTTTGAGGAACCAAAAAGCCTGACCTACGTCATCTTATCCTGAAAATTAGCCCGCTAACTCAGTAAGCCAGGTACGAGAAATAGGGCCCTGGTGTTCATGACGTGAGAGAGGTGAGTGTGCTGTGGTGGATTCTGTTGCAGAGGGTATATTTGTTGCATGGTTGTGTAGTTGAGTGAATGGCCTTATTGTTCACAGTATTGTACTTGGGGATGTGTGTGCCAAGTGCTTTTTAGTATAGTTCATTGCCTTGGCTTGCATTAATGGGATCTTGTCGGCCTATATGACTTCATCATAACACTCCAGCACTAGGTGGTTGTATCATTTACTGTTCGTATAAACAAACGAGAATGAAGATTTTTGGCACAATAACTTTAAAAACAGTATAGTAAAAAAGATCACTATATAATACTGCGTATGCTTTACCTTTTAAGCTTTAACCGCTGAGGATTCTTCCCGGCCTGGAGAGGTGGGTCAACATTTGCAAACGTGAACCTTATTTGTTGCAATCAAGCTTTGAAGGAGAGATGATCTTTGTGAATTCTTGTTTTATATTCTGCTTTGAGTGAAGTTTCCACAACAGTATAGGATTCACACGTACTGCTGCGTGTAATTGGGCACGGAGTAAATGTCTAGAGCCACGGCAGCGCCTCAGTCAAGGGGCACTTAAGCATATTCTTTTGTTGAGCTAAATGCTGACATGCTTACAATTAGCAGGTAGTGTATAATGTCTACCTTATCTAGCATTAACTGAAATGTTCAACTGAGGTGATAGGCATATTAGTTTTGCACATGAACATCTGCACCGAATGTTATTAAAATCCACCCAAAAGTTGTCCAGAAATTTTACTCTAAACCATCAAAGTTTGGTTCCATCAATTAATGTTTCTGCAGAATATCTTCTAAATCCAACTCGTTAGTGTTTCAGTCTGGACCAAAGTGGTGGACCAACAGCTTGCTAGTATGCCTAAAAACAAGGTAATTTACTCAGCAGCAAAGTTAAGTTGAAAAGCTGCGTTTTTTAATTTTTTTAAAATCATAATTTTTCTGAGTTTAAGACATTAAATAAGGATTACAAATATTTTTCCCAGTAATTTGTCCCGTCTGACTTTCACGTAGTGTGATAAGTGGCATTCTTCTTCCTCTCTTCACCAAAGACCACTTTGTAGTTTCAGCATTTTTCTGCATTAACACTGGTCGCCAAAATCTGCAAAACCGTTGAATATCCCTGCCGGCATCCAGGCCCGGAGCAGAGGGCGAGGGAGCAACCCCTCTTCGGCTGGCTGTGAGCTTTACGGCATATCTTAAAATCCCTACAGCAAGTCATTACATGGACTTGCACTCTAATACCCAACCAATTTACGTCAACTTTACACTCAGATCCTCTTAACCGTCCCTGTCATTTCAAAATGTGAGCAGGTGGTAGGTCATTACATTTTACAAAGGGGAGGGGGGCCTTGCCATGTTATGGAATTAGAGGCAGGCAGTTTATATTTTTACAATGAGTGGGAAAACCTAATTCCACAACGGTGTCCTGTATCTGACCTGTACACAAACATCAGGCCCCTGCTTCATCCTCATTCGTCCCATGAGTGTGAGGGTGTGCTGTCACCAGCCATGAATACCCACAATGTTTAATGGTCATTAAAAAATCAGCAGAGTGCATATGTGCTTGTGCATAGGAGGGTAGAGAGAGGAAGGAAAGAAGTAAGGAGAATGTAACCTCAATCATTATCTATGGTTAGCCAAGCTTCGCTTCTGATGGTTTGGTCATCATCTGTGTGAGGCACAGTAGACAGTCGAGTTCAACAGCACAACTCTGAGACAGGTGGTAGGCAAAGTTCTTTAGTGGGGTATTCAGGCAGGGGTCAAAACCAGGAGATCAGTCAAACAGGCAAACAAATCCCATAAGGGGCAGGCAAAATCCACGGTACACGAGACGGGCAAAAACGGGGTCAGAACAGGCAGGCAAAGAGAGGGATACGCTGGAGAGTTTGGCACAATGGACAAGACAATCTGGCAGAGGACACGTGCAAGTGAGGGGACCTAAATAGTGAGCTAATGAGGGAACGGGCTGCAGGTTAGATGGGTGTGAGGGCCAGGTGATACAACGGTGATACAATGGTGGAGAGAGAGCGGGAAAACAGACATTCAACATTTGCTGTCGATGGATTAAGGTTGGTCGATGGTTGTATATCTTTTTTTATTATTAATAATTTAACCATAATCGTAACCTCTCCCGTGCCTTAACAAAGTGTTTTAAGTCTAAAAACGAACACGTTGGTATTGAATAACTTAAATATCATTGAATGTTCTACATCTTTTTTCACTGTTTGAGGATTTGACCTTTTTTTTAATTATGTCATCGTGTTGCACCTTCCTCATCTGTAATATGTAGGGCTGCAACTAACGATTATTTTAATAATCGATTAATCGGATAAAAAAAACTAAAACATTCATTTACAACCCTTTATTCCAAAACAGAACTGACAGTGCAAATTCACAGTGCAAAACATCTTCAGAAAGTGCACAAACGGGTTGCTCCTTGAACATCCCTGAGCTGTTAATTAAAAAAATTAAATAAAATTGGACTAACAAAAAACATACACATGAGCCCGTTTTACTGTAATTGATCTCCTTGGAGCAGTGGCTGCATTTAGCATACCCTGCTTTATCAATATCTATGAAATACTGGGACCGTGGGAAGCTGTACTGCTCCTTTCACATCTGTTTTGACCTCCACCTTCAGGCCCAGCTCCACTTCATCTCAGCCCTGCATCAAGCTGCACTGCATATAGAGCGTCCTCTTCCTTAAACTATTTCATTCACATCATCTGATCAATATCTGGGCCTCTTATGACCACGAAATCACGTTGTTGGCTAAGCCCAAATACGTAATTTGCTTCATTCTACTTTGAGTAAAAAAACAACAACCTGCAGCCAGATCCGCCGGTGTGCCGGTTTAACATTAACGCGTGAACTGAACCAGACTGGGGGGTTACGTTTCATCACGTTACGTTTTTTTCCAAGCAAGACTGAACTGTAGCGGAACATAAAGTAACTTTAACGATAATAAACAACCCAAACACGTTAGCTAACGTGACACAAGCTGACCAGCTTCCATTAAAAACAAGTTTGAGGGAAATGAAGACACTGTAGACATCTTAACGCTGATTGGCCATTCACACCGGACGCGGCGCAAATTTGCGGCGCGACCAGATTACATGCAAAATCAATCCACAGACGCGCCGCCCCGAACAGAACGTTTGACGAGGGGCGAACAGAGCGAAGGACGCGGCGCGAATTCGCGTGAGTTGAATTCTCCCAACTCCAGCGGAGAAATCGCGTGACGCAAAGTTGCGGCAGCCAATCAGCGTTGAGAATCAGCGTTGAGAAGCTCCGCCCGTCATCACCGCCGTCTTGCCGGTCCTGAATGAAACTGCTGCTGCTTCGCCAGAACCAGCGCTGGCAGCGGCCGTCATTCAGACACTGTTGTGGGACTACGGATAATATTATGAACCCAGACACCATGGAGTTTGATGTTCCGACGTATGTGGAGTTTACACAACAAGTATAAAGCAGAACTAGTGGTTAATTCCATGGTGGGTGGCAGAATCGGTATCCGTTTTACGGAGAAGCCAGACGCAGTTCCTGGAGGAGTCGGAGAAATTCACCGAGCTGTGTGCGGCTACGGATGGTGTTATGAACCCAAACACGAGGGCGTTTCATGTTCCGACATGTTTGGGACTTCCACAACAAGTATAAAGCAAAACTAGTGGTTATTTATTCCATGGTCGATAGCGGAAATGAAAGCTCCTTTCACAGAGACAAGCGACTGAGATAAGCCACGCCCCTTTCGCGGCGCGATGTTTCGAGTTTGGTGTGAGTAAACTTCCGCGGTGAACACGGCATTAAGGAGCAGTGGGCAGCCCTGTGAGGCGCCCGGGGAGCAATTTAGGGTTCAGTGTCTTGCTCAGGGACACTTCTACATGTGAGCTATGGACTGGGGATCGAACCGGCTACCTTGTGGTTGCGGGACGACCACTCATCCCCCTGAGCTACAGCCGTATGGAGGGGATCCTCACTGGCGTCCATGAAGCGCACCGATAAACTGAACAACCACGTCATTGAACTGTTTGTTAACAAAGAGAAGGATGGACTTTGTCTTCATTAAGTGAACAGCATCGGGTGAGTGAACTGTTTTTTCTGCTTTTTGTGTTGTTGTTTTTCACCCCGCTTGGCTCTCCGCCGGTACCCACCATTGATACCACTATCTCCACGGCGCGAGCTAGGCTAGGCTAGCTTGCACCGTGGAGGTAGTGGGAGAGCGCTCGCTGCTAGACCCCACCAAGATGGGTGGCTGGGTGAGAGGACAGCAGGGAGTTTGTCTGCTGCTGCTCACTCGTGAAGGGGATTTAGGAATTTTGTACCGTATGTCTTGGCAACTGCTGCTGAATTTAGAATCCACATCAGCTGTACGGGTCAAAGTTGAGATTTTTAGTAGTAACCTAGTTAACCCTCTTGGGGCGGAGCCCGCGTCGAAGCGTTAAACCAGATGTTTCAATTTTTAATAAAATTATATCATCACAATAATACGTCACAGAGATATGGTTTCAAATCTGGCGGATATGGTTTCCACTTCCGCGTCTGAGCATCTAAACATGGACGTGTCGTATGAGGCGTGCAAAGTTTCACTGAGTCAGAAGATGCCAAGCAAAGAGTCCTGAGCAAAGCTACACTCACCTAAAGTTTTATTAGGAACACCATACTAATACTGTGTTTGACCCCCTTTCGCCTTCAGAACTGCCTTAATTCTACGTGGCATTGATTCAACAAGGTGCTGAAAGCATTCTTTAGAAATGTTGGCCCATATTGATAGGATAGCATCTTGCAGTTGATGGAGATTTGTGGGATGCACATCCAGGGCACGAAGCTCCCGTTCCACCACATCCCGAAGATGCTCTATTGGGTTGAGATCTGGTGACTGTGGGGGCCATTTTAGTACAGTGAACTCATTGTCATGTTCAAGCAACCAATTTGAAATGATTGGAGCTTTGTGACATGGTGCATTATCCTGCTGGAAGTAGCCATCAGAGGATGGGTACATGGTGGCCATAAAGGGATGGACATGGTCAGAAACAATGCTCAGGTAGGCCGTGGCATTTAAACGATGCCCAATTGGCACTAAGGGGCCTAAAGTGTGCCAAGAAAACATCCCCCACACCATTACACCACCACCACCAGCCTGCACAGTGGTAACAAGGCATGATGGATCCATGTTCTCATTCTGTTTACGCCAAAGTCTGACTCTACCATCTGAATGTCTCAACAGAAATCGAGACTCATCAGACCAGGCAACATTTTTCCAGTCTTCAACTTTGGTGAGCTCTTGCAAATTGTAGCCTCTTTTTCCTATTTGTAGTGGAGATGAGTGGTACCCGGTGGGGTCTTCTGCTGTTGTAGCCCATCCGTCTCAAGGTTGTGCGTGTTGTGGCTTCACAAATGCTTTGCTGCATACCTCGGTTGTAACGAGTGGTTATTTCAGTCAAAGTTGCTCTTCTATCAGCTTGAATCAGTCGGCCCATTCTCCTCTGACCTCTAGCATCAACAAGGCATTTTCGCCCACAGGACTGCCGCATACTGGATGTTTTTCCCTTTTCACACCATTCTTTGTAAACCCTAGAAATGGTTGTGCGTGAAAATCCCAGTAACTGAGCAGATTGTGAAATACTCAGACCGGCCCGTCTGGCACCAACAACCATGCCACGCTCAAAATTGCTTAAATCACCTTTCTTTCCCATTCTGACATTCAGTTTGGAGTTCAGGAGATTGTCTTGACCAGGACCACACCCCTAAATGCATTGAAGCAACTGCCATGTGATTGGTTGATTAGATAATTGCATTAATGAGAAATTGAGCAGGTGTTCCTAATAATCCTTTAGGTGAGTGTATATTGGAGAGGACTGACGGCGCAGCTTCAGAGCCTGAAGGATTCACTAACAAGGAGCTAGCCGGAGCTAACGGGCCAGATAGCTGGCTACAGCGTTTCTGTGAGACTGAACGGTGAGTAATCAATTGTTGTCTCTATTACAGTGAACATAGTACGACCAGTAGTGTTGGACCTCCATTATGTGTTTGTAAGACCGTAAATAACATTTGTGTGTTGACGATAGCTTACCGTTAGCACATCACTACACAGTGTCGTGTTTGCTGTTCTCTTCCGTGTCTATGACTGAACGCTGCATAATCAACTGTTGTCCCTATCACCGTTAACTTTCTTACAGTGAACATATTACGACCAGTAGTGTTGGACTTCCATTATGTGTTTGTAAGACCGTAAATAACGTTTGTTTGTTGACATAGCTCAGCAGCGTTAGCACATCACTACATAGTGCCGTGTTTGCTGTTCTCTTCCGTGTCTATGACTGAACGGTGCATAATCAACTGTTGTCCCTATCACCGTTAACTTTCTTACAGTGAACTTGGTACGACTAGTCGTGTTGGACCTCCATTATATGTTTGTAAGACCGTAACTAACGTTTGTTTGTCGACGATCGCTTCGTAGCGTTAGCACGTCACTAGATAGCGCCGTGTTGGGTGTCTACGACTGAACGGTGCATAATCAATTGTTGTCCCTATCACCGTTAACTTTCTTACAGTGAACTTAGTAAGCCTAGTAGCGTTGGATCTCCGTTAATCGTTACTACTGTAGTGTTTGTCACGTTAGTTGCTGCTAACACGGCGCGAGCTAACGAGAGCTAACAGAGATAGCTGACTACATCTATGAACCGTGGGTAATCAACTGTTGTCCCTATCACCGCTAACTTTCTTTCAGTGAACTCATACTGACTGTATTAATGTATTTTACAGAGTGGATTCAGAGCTGTGAGGGTACAGAGGACAACATGCAGCATCGCTGCAGCAGTCTCCGTCTGCCTGCCAACACATCACTTAGCAGGCCGCAAAGCCAGCCACAGCTCATTATCCCCACCATATAATAATACATTTGGTTTTAGACATTAAATTACATGTGTCTACCATTTTATTCATATATTCCACTGCTTTTGTGAACCTAAGACCTTTGGTAAACCAATTTCCATCACCAAAACAAATATGAAAAATTTCCAAAATCAAGATTACATTTTTCAGCTTTAGTCATATTTTCTCTTTACACTTGTGCCTTGGGACAATGGTGCCTCATTATATAGATAGCTGAGATTGTTCTGTAATTTTTGATATACAACACATGAGTATGTATCATATGCTAGTGACTTTAAAAAGGGAAATTTAAAAATTATGTAAAATCGAGAAAATTACCAGACCCCAGAGTGTTAAGAAGGAAAGAGGACGTATGGCTGGAGAAAAATAGGCTGATCTGCCCTGAGGCGTGTTGCTAGGTCGCTGATTAGTCACTGCAGGGGGGGAAAAAGCAGAGCAAAGGAAGATGAGCTGGACCCGAACAAGGAGGATACGGGTGTCCTGCAGGGGAGGCCAGTGCAGTGGGTCTGCTCACAGGAAGGATGCAATCTCAATCGGTCAGAACTGTAGCTTGCCATGTACTCTGTGCTGGAAGTGGAGGATCAGCTCTCATGTACTGTTAGTCTATACAACAAACTTTGGCCGGGGTTTCAACCTGAAAACAAAGAGAGTTTGTAAGCTTGGGGAAAGAAGAGGCGCGACGGAAGAGCAGTTAAGAGGAGAAAAGATGAGCAGAGGAAATAGATCAGAGGGTGTAATGAGAAAAAATTAGAATTTAAGAAAGGAAACAAAGGACACAGGGTACAAAAGTGTATTAAAGAAAAGAGAGGGAATTCGCAAAAGGATGAAAGAAAAGAAGATAAAAAATGAGAAAAGAGGACGGATGTAGGGAGAGGGTGGAGAGGGAAAAAAAGTGGGGTGATCGAACGCTATCCATCTCAGTTCCTGTCCAGCTGCCTAGGAGGGACTGCAGTGTCTAACACACACACACACACACACACACACACACACAGAAACGCACTCGCACACATGTCTCCACACAAACACACACACACACCGTTCTGCCGATGGCTGACACAGATACTGCAATGCAGAGAGAGAGAGATGAAGGGAGGGAGCGAGCGAACAATCGAGCAGGGAGAGAAAGGCAACGAGAGGAGGGGACACGAGAAGGAAAGGGGTGGAGGAAAACAGAGACAGAGGAAGACAAGAAGGGCAGGAGGAGGAGAAGGGTGACGGAGGAGGTGAGGAAGACTTGAGGAAACATTAGAATGAAAAGACAGAATAAGGGAGGGGCTGGCATGTGAGGAGGGATGACCAAGGTGGACCTTATGTGTCGGTGGTGAGGAGAGACAGAGGGATGCTGGCACAGTGTAAATGCGTGTTCTGTTCATTCAAAACCCCAAAACAAGTGTATGTGTTACAGGTACCAGGATTGGTACCTATTAGGCAGATGATATTTCACAGCTGTTCACTGCGCCGTGCTTCGCAGAATCCTACATTTATTTAGCCTGTTCAAAAGCATGAGGCATAAAACAAATAGTAACTCACATTTGAACAGCCTTATAAAATAATACAATGTCACAGGAAACATTCACTGACCCAAACAACATGTAATCTTGACAGACGTGACGATGTGGCGCCATTTTTGCTCGCGCAGCACACCGGACAATCAAGCTAAACACCCACACAAACACACTTATATATGCATCTACAGACATTCATCTCCTTGCTAACTAGCCGCCAAAACAGTATGTTCATCCAAACAAACTCATTCAATTCTCATTATTCCCTCACCCACCTGCAAACAGGACAATTTTGGTTTGGGTTTAAATAAGTATGTTTTATATCTATAATAACTACGCTCCTTAATTCATAAAGTACGAAGTTAAACAACAAAACTAAGGTAAAATAAGTCAACGTTGACATGAACAGCGGTCTCCTTGGTGAAAGTCTAGATTTAGATTCTAGGATCAATACCACTCTAATATATGTACACTATGAAGCTAGCAAGGTATTAGCTTAGCTTAGCATAAAGACTGAAGGCATGAGGGAAACAACTAGCCTGACTATGTTCAGAGGTAACCAAATTTGCCGACTATCATATATTAAGCTAACTAGCTAGGTTACATAGTGTTTGTTTCAATCCATACATGAAACCAGACTACAACGAGTTACAAACTTTTTATTGGCCAGGCACAGCAACTTGCTGGAATCTTGTGATGACTGAAACTTCTGGTTGCTTTGACTATCGTGAATCACTGAGCATTGAGGCGCAAGTATGCTCCGTCAGAAGGGCCTGTCAGATCCAACACCTTTATTAGTTGGGAAATTGTGGTTAGGTAAACAATAATAATATGACTCTCCGAAACGGACAATCCTGTTATCCCCATATTCAAATGAAAAATATTCCACATTCTGATTAAATCCAAGTTGCAATAAATCAGAGTTGTCTTTCAAATAGCTCTCCAACATGTTCTAGCCCTCTTCAGTAAAGCCAATATAGAATCCACAATACTTATCTTGAAGTTTTGCAGTGAGGTTAGCCGAAATACGGTGCGGGCTACGGCATGAGAGAGCCATTGTGTTCGAATGTTTACTGATTGTCACAATACCAGATTGGACTCACGTAAGGCGCCAAGAAAACCGAGGCTGACAAAAAGGCTGCGCGAGAAATCTCTGTGACGATCCATTCATGTTTACCCTCCTAAATAGTCGAGTTACTCACTGGCAACCACTGGCTCCGAGGCAGACAGATTCAGGAACGCAAGGACATGGCACTTTGACAAATCACAGCGCATGTCTACCCTCTCTTTTTTGTCTCCTCTTCTGTCTCTCACCATCTTAGTCTGCCTTCCCTCTTTCGCTTCCTGATGCTCCGTCTCCCCCTCTCTCTCTCTCTCACACACACACACACACACACACACACACACACACACACACACACACACACACACACACACACACACACACTTGCACATTTCTTACCAGGACACGGGGATGATTCACAGCTCATGCAATTCTTGCCATTTTGTCGAACATCCTCTATCTCTGAGTCTATTCTTTTCTCTCCCCCCCCCATGTCTGCCTTTCTTTCTGTGGTCAATAGATAGAGCTATCAGCCCTCCAGCTGCTACGCGATGAACAATAATCTGACGATGGACCAGAGTACACCACTTTACAATGCTGTCATCACCGCACGGACTGTGTATGAAGGCGTGGTTGTCTGGATATCTGTGTGAAGCTTGTAGATAAAGGGAGAAACGGTGTGGATATATGTTTGTGTGTGTGTGTTTCTATGAGTATGTGCAGGATTGATGTCTCGCCTCATAGGGAGTGTTTTTTTACATTAATCCACGAGTTTGATTGATGCCTTCCTTTATCTATTATCGACAATAGTGCGTGTGCTCGATTGTGCATGTGCGTCTTCCAGAGTGCGTGTGTGTGACTGAGGAAGTGTGTGTGTGTGTGTGTGTCATACAGATTTATGAGCTGCAATATTCTTTGGACAGCAGAAAAAGATGAAATTCTCCACAACTGCATATGAGATACAGCAATAACTAACTTGGAAAGCTACAATAAACATTTAGAGAGTGGACAGATAGGACATTTTATCTGCTACAACACATAGAATTTGTTCTCTTTTTGGTTTCATGGTGGAGTCGAGCCTCCATGCGGCTTAATGCTGAGCATTCAGCTCAGCTTTACAGGTAAAACACTTTTACTTTGTGACTGGAAGGGAATTTGGACTGTAGCTAAAGCAAAATATAGGACGGGTAAAAAGAAATGGGTTGCTTCGTTGACAATTGACTCCAAGGAGTGACCACGGGTGGATTATGAGCCAGTGGGCCGATGGGCACAGACAGACTTGTTTGTGTCTCTTAGATCTTTTGGTCTCTTTGTAGTCATTGTGTGTCTGTTGCTCGTTGATTTGTGCTTTCGCCCCTGTTGATGTCTTCATGTTATGCTAGAGGGTCCATTGTGAAATAGGAGGCTGACTCGAGAAAACCTTGTTGGCAGTCCTATATGTGGAAAATTATTCACAGGCACAACCAGTATATGTGCAAAGCAGGAACACTTAGAAGAACCCTTGCCATAAGAAACTGAGGATGAATCAACTCATACGGTACACAATCAGAATAACGGCACCAGTCCTGGCTTCTGCTGTGCCTGGCCTCCCCCAGGACCACTGAATATGTCCTGACTTACCTTCGCCATCGCCACTACAGGGGTTGGCACCATGAATGTCTTAATAACAAACACAAAGAGACATCTCTTACAGGAACTCAAATTCAAACTCGGCCTTACATGAAACACATATTAATAAAAGCAGCCGTTTCCCCCGAAGACATTGACGGACCAAAGGCATCATCATTCAATGAACGAACGAAGGTTACGTTCACTTACATTATGATGCATTCAGGCTCTGTTCAGTAAAAATGTAAACGTTCAAATGTAATCTCGTAAAATGCACTGTTGGTGAGAAACATGAATAAATCCAGTTGTGTGAAGGAGATTTTTTCACTACAACATAAATAAATACTAGAGTGGGAATTATGACCCGTTTACACTGAGCTCTAAGCAGATCATTATACATCATTAAAACTACTAATGACAACAACAAAAATGAATCTTTTAATTCCATATCATTTAGGGGTGGGAATCACCAGAGATCCCACGATTCAATTTTATCACGATACTTGGGTCCCGATTCGATACTATCACGATACTGCGATATATTGAGTATTGCAATTTATTCCCTTTTTTTCACCGCAAATTGTCCCCAAAGTAAAACTTTGTCAACATATTGTATTCAGTCTGTTCATCTCACTTAAATAATTTTTATTGCAGCAAAATGTGATTGTCAAGCAGACAAACTGACCAACACTTTCATATATGTTGCACCTGACAAACTGAACTGCTTGTACAGTCTGCATAGTCGCGTCATTCGAGCTCGACGCCCCGGAGAGGGGGCTTATCGCTGTGGTTTATCTCTGTGAAAAGAGTTTCCATTTCTGCCATCCACCATGAAAATAACTACTATTCCTGCTTTATACTTGTTGTGGAAATCCCAAAGACTTCCAGCGCTACGAGAGGACCAGTAGCCAGTTTGATTTATGCTTTTTTGACCAGCGCCGTGTCGCGGATGTTGTCCTGTGCGCTGCCCTGTGCAACAGCTGTGCAGCAGCGCCGCTACGAATGACAGGAAGTCCAGATGTTTGATTTACACGCGGACGGCGCATTTCTAATTTCTTTCTCCGATGCCTCCCATAATTGTTTACATAAAAGATCGATACTTGGCTTCCGTGTATCGATACAATATCGCCACGCAAACTATCGCGATACTATGCTGAATCGATTTTTTTCCCCCACCCTTAATATCATTTGAATAAATCTCTACAACAAACATGTATAATGTGTTATGGTTTACACTGGTTTGTACCCTCTACATTTTTGGGGAGAGCCCCAGACCCCCTAGACCGTGTGTGTGTGTGTGTGTGTGTGTGTGTGTGTGTGTGTGTGTGTCATTTCTAAGAAGTAACAACACAGTGAAAAGATGGAATTCCCCCTCTGGGATCAATAAATTATGCCTTCTTTGCCTTCTATTTCTTGAGAGCCAATTCCAACATTTCAAGAAATATTTGCCCGGTTTGAAAAACACAAATTTTTCCGTGAATCCTCTGATTTTGTTTTTTCCTCTCTGCCAGGGCTGCTGTCTCTGAATAGATTACAACCAGCTTTGATTTATACCTGCTCTCCCTCACTAGATATTACACGTAACTTTCCACAATGACATTCAGACATGCAAATTAACTGTTTTCGGTATCATCCCCCTACAATATTTTGCACACTTTGATAGAAAAACACACAATTTAAACTAGATTGCATAATACACACACACACACACACACACACACACACACACACACACACACACACAGAAAGAATCGAGGAGGCTAGTGTGTTCACAAGGTCGCTACCTAACGGTCCTGCCTGAAGCACCGGGCAGGTAGCGTGCCAGCTTATTTGTTGGAGGTTGGTTGCTGAAAACAGCTTCCAGCTAAGGCTGTAAAACAATGCTGATGAGAGCCGTTAGCATGAGACTCAATCACAACAGTTAAGTTTGGGGCCAGAAAACTTTATTATTGTGGTGAAAGAGTTGAGGAGAACGGAGGAGTCAGGTGTTGATTCTAACCCTAACCCTTTTCACATTGTGTGTGTGATCATTTGACCCATTATTAATGTAAAAAGTTTGAAGTCTGGGCTTAACATGCAATTGTTACTACGGAGCCCACTTTCCAAGCTAGTGCAGTCTAAAGAGACACCCAAATTACCCATAATTCTGAGGTTCTGATGAACAAGAAATTTGATATGGTCACCATTTTATACAGTTTTAGCCTTAAATAAATGAATGTAAAAGCTCTACATTAGTAACAAACATTTTTGACAAATCAAATGATAATCAATAATTAAATGGGGGTTTACTTAATAAGGAGTTGTTTTACTGATTTCAGGACTAAATCAGATCATTAAAAGTGACATCAATTGTGATAAGGCCGTCAGTAAGCATGCCACATAAAATGTTGCTCCTTAAGCACAGAAGAAGGATATGACTGTTAGAGGAATAAATGTGGTATCCCTTTAATATTAAGGGCCAAGCGTTAGTTAATGAGTATTAAGGCCTTCATAGGTCATAAGATGAAGATGCTTATCAACATTATTATGTGTTATTAAGAATATAAAAGTCATATAAATGTTAATGATGGTATTATTAATACTTATATAGTCTTAACAAATAATGCCACTTTTAAGGATTCATAGGGGCCTTATTGCCTATTGACTAATGCTTATTAGGACCATAATACCAGAAAAGCTAATAAATACCGAGTCACAGTAGAGTAAGTTTGTCTCTGTCCAAAAATATAAAGTAGCAAAATGAATTATGTTGTTTACCAAGTCCGGTGAGAAACAGGGGCGTTTCTAGGATCCAAGGAAAGGGGGGGCTTAGCCCCTAGACAAATGGCATGTGTGCGCGGCAATTTTTTTTCCGGCCCATTTGGGGCCGCGGATATCCATTGTTTCAGACAGTTCATAGATTGGTTAAATCAGAAAGAGTGTGATTTTGCTCTGTAGTTTTGCTTGCATTCATTCAGTATATTGTAACGGACTGAGGGAAATGTTTTGTTATGAATGTTATGTTCAGGAGGTCAGTGAACGTCTCATGAGCTGGGTAGCTTGAAGCGTGCCTGTGATTGGAGAGCGAGGGAGGGGGGATGTGGTTGGGTGTGTGTGTTACGAGCCGTTCGGGGCAGTCTATGACCCGGAGCAGAGGTGAAGCTGGTTGAAAGGTTTTCACGGGGTTCTACTGTTGTTTTGGCGTAGGCTACGGCCCACAGTAGCCTGTTCTATGTTCTCTTAATAAACACCCTATAAGCCATCTTACGTCTCGTAGCTTTCCTGACCCAGGGTCGCTACAATATGATAACAGAAGAGACAGAATGTCAGGGTCATACTGAACACAAATATGAACTTTTCTCAAATAACGAGAGAAATACTTTTCCTGCTTGTAAAGGAAAGATGGATAAACTAGCTTTCATATCCGCGTCACTCCCAAATCCAATGGATGGAGAACGGACCTGACAGGGTCAACTTTTGAGTTGTTTACTTGTTTTATTTTCAGCAGAAGGGAATACGATTTTGATCAACATTTACATCTATTTTGTTGTCTGTGTAGTTTTTACAAACCAGTAATATTGTATGCTCATCTGTACACTGAGATAAAGATGAACTAGTTCAGTGTCAAATATACTATTCAATAGAAAAATATCAAGTACATCTCAAGTACATCTGAATTATCGAATGATAAATATTGTATAATGGTACTCCTTGGTATAGTTTACTTTGAGCTAAACTCCTTGGTATAGTTTACTATGAGATAAACTCCTTGGTATAGTTTACTATGAGATAAACTCCTTGGTGTAGTTTACTGTGAGATAAACTCCTTGGTGTAGTTTACTATGAGATAAACTCCTTGGTGTAGTTTACTGTGAGATAAACTCCTTGGTATAGTTTACTGTGAGATAAACTCCTTGGTGTAGTTTACTATGAGATAAACTCCTTGGTGTAGTTTACTATGAGATAAACTCCTTGGTATAGTTTACTGTGAGATAAACTCCTTGGTATAGTTTACTATGAGATAAACTCCTTGGTGTAGTTTACTGTGAGATAAACTCCTTGGTGTAGTTTACTGTGAGATAAACTCCTTGGTATAGTTTACTATGAGATAAACTCCTTGGTGTAGTTTACTATGAGATAAACTCCTTGGTGTAGTTTACTATGAGATAAACTCCTTGGTATAGTTTACTATGAGATAAACTCCTTGGTGTAGTTTACTGTGAGATAAACTCCTTGGTATAGTTTACTGTGAGATAAACTCCTTGGTATAGTTTACTATGAGATAAACTCCTTGGTGTAGTTTACTGTGAGATAAACTCCTTGGTATAGTTTACTGTGAGATAAACTCCTTGGTGTAGTTTACTGTGAGATAAACTCCTTGGTATAGTTTACTATGAGATAAACTCCTTGGTATAGTTTACTGTGAGATAAACTCCTTGGTATAGTTTACTATGAGATAAACTCCTTGGTGTAGTTTACTATGAGATAAACTCCTTGGTATAGTTTACTGTGAGATAAACTCCTTGGTATAGTTTACTATGAGATAAACTCCTTGGTGTAGTTTACTATGAGATAAACTCCTTGGTATAGTTTACTGTGAGATAAACTCCTTGGTGTAGTTTACTATGAGATAAACTCCTTGGTATAGTTTACTATGAGATAAACTCCTTGGTATAGTTTACTATGAGATAAACTCCTTGGTGTAGTTTACTATGAGATAAACTCCTTGGTATAGTTTACTGTGAGATAAACTCCTTGGTATAGTTTACTATGAGATAAACTCCTTGGTATAGTTTACTATGAGATAAACTCCTTGGTGTAGTTTACTGTGAGATAAACTCCTTGGTGTAGTTTACTATGAGATAAACTCCTTGGTATAGTTTACTGTGAGATAAACTCCTTGGTGTAGTTTACTATGAGATAAACTCCTTGGTGTAGTTTACTATGAGATAAACTCCTTGGTATAGTTTACTGTGAGATAAACTCCTTGGTATAGTTTACTATGAGATAAACTCCTTGGTATAGTTTACTATGAGATAAACTCCTTGGTGTAGTTTACTGTGAGATAAACTCCTTGGTATAGTTTACTATGAGATAAACTCCTTGGTGTAGTTTACTGTGAGATAAACTCCTTGGTGTAGTTTACTATGAGATAAACTCCTTGGTATAGTTTACTATGAGATAAACTCCTTGGTATAATCCTGCTGTGGTTGATGAGAGACGTTACTTGGCAGAGTGAGAAAGCCAGAGCAGCAGCCTCCCCAAGGTCCTAGTGCCCTATGGTAAGTATGATGATAGGCTATTGGATTGTAACTTGAAGGGGGAGAAAACATACAAACCAGAATGCACACACATATGTAGCATTTTAGAGTTATAAATATTTTGTCCATGTAAGAAACAATAGTTTAATTTAATGACATCACCAAAATAAAAAAAAATATTTTCTTTTTTTTCAAGCCAAATTATTTGGGGGGGCTGAAGAACATTTTTTTTAAACAGGCCTAATGACGCCCCTGGTGAGAAATCAATTTAAAGCCACTCCAGATGCTGCTGCCTGCTGAGGAGTACAATCTCATTCTAGTTATTTACTCATACCTGTGAGGACAAAGTAGTCCACTTGATAACAGCATCGACTTAACAGTAGTAGGCAGTAGAGTTAATATGATGTGGGTTTATGACTGGCAGTGTGTAGAGATTAAGGTTATGTTAGTAACGCCAATTCATAGCCCCTGATCACCTCTTTCCCATGATCCATTGCACCCAACCTGCATGTTACTGCAGGCAAGCAAGCAACCATCAGAGTGCATCCTTAAGGCCTGTGCCCATCTGTAGCCTTTCATTATTGAAAAGTTGTGGCTTTAGTTGTGTAGAATTGTAATAGTTTATTTTGGACTACTTTCTGAAGTTGATCAGGAGGGCAGAGTAGAGAAGCTACGGGGGTATGGACTGTTTTTATAACAGGACCTTGTTTTTTCTGGAGAAGAAGAGGGAGACTCCGCCCCTGAGAAACTAGGAGCCAACTGCATGCTGTAGAATGGACAAGGGGTGCAGCCCAAGTCTCTAAATTGTCGTTTCCTCGCTCCTCGATTGAACCGGAAGTGGTTCTGCGCCGCCATATTGCCGACCGTCCCAAAGCTCTTATTCTGCTCTGAGGAGCGAGGATTGAGAAGAAAAAATAATAATAAATAAGACGCATTCCGCCGGTAGAAATCCTGTGCATATAAGTAGGACACAGAACACAGTATAAATACCACACACTGTGCATTAAATTACATTTTTAATAATAAAAAAAAAAAATCTATTTTATAATGTAATTGTTTTTCACAAATACACTACATTTATTATTTTTCCATATTAGCTCATTTTCTCATTGCACAGACAGGAGTCTTCATCTGTTCCTCTGCTTCAGGCCTCTGGTATGGCTTGCTTGGGAGCTGGTTAACAGCATCTTATCCAATCACATTTCACCTCTCTTTCTCTATGGAAGAGTAGCCTGCTTAACTCTTCCAACACTGAGGTCATTTTCTGTCAATTTTCTCGATTTGACATAATTTCTTAAATTCACCTTTTAAGGCACTTGTATACAAGATACATACCCATGTTTTACATCATAAATTGCAGAACAATCTCAGCTATCTATATAATGAGGCACCATTGTCATAAGGCAGAAGTGTAAAGAGAAAATATGACTCTAAAGCTGAAAAATGGAATCTCAATTTTTGGAAATTCTTCATATTTCGTGTTCAAACATAACTTTACAGGTGGTATATAGGTGGTAACTTGGTTTTGGTGATGTAAATTGGTTTACCAAAGGTTTTAGGTTCACAAAAGCAGTGAAATATATGAATAAAATGGTAGATACATGTAAATAAATGTCTAAAAACAAAGATATAAATTATTGTTTTTTTTTAGTAGAAATATGGTCTGTCACACCTTTCACCAAAATGATAATTTGATGCCGCCGGCCCCCGCAGCAGCAAACATGTTTATTATATTTCTGCTCTTAGCAGCATCAGTTGCGAGAGCTTTTTTTTTCTTTTCCGCACCGCCTTTTCGTTTTTTCTCCATTTTTGCTTTCTCTTCTCTCTCACAGATTGCTAATGATGTGTCATTAGCTCATCGTTAAAGGGGATTGGACTAGGGGGGTCTGGAAAATGCGTGGGCGGGACTACTGGGCCTATCATAGGGCCACTGGGCCTCTTATGAGTCTTTACATACAAAAACAAAAAAAAGAGGTCAGCCAAAAGTTCAAAGTGCAATAGCATATTTACGCTAGCAGAGTGAGCACATTTAGCTGGTCCCTTGCTGCTCGAGTCTGGCGTAAGGCAGGTACGCATGTATGTTGTTTACGTTAGCAGTTAGCACAGTTAGCTCAGGCTCTGAGCATAGTCCCTGCTGGATCTGTTACGGGTTTCTTTCAGTGAACTTACTAGTGACCAGTAGTTATTTATTTTACAGAGAGGATTAACATCTACAGCAGTGGACAACATGTAGCTTCGCTCCAGCCACCGTCGTGGAAGACTGACGAAGTCCTGGACACTGTTGACCAGGTAGGTCACAGCTCACCTGTTGAACTGTTCAAACTGTGTCTACGATTGTATTCATATATTTCACTGCTTTTGTGAACTTAAAACCTTTGGTAAACCAATTTCCATCACCTAAACTTAGATACCACCTATATACCACCTGTAAAGTTAAGTTTTCACACGAAATATGAAGAATTTCCAAAAATCGAGATTCCATTTTTCAGCTTTAGAGTCATATTTTCTCTTTACACTTTTGCCTTATGACAATGGTGCCTCATTATATAGAGAGCTGAGATTGTTCTGCAATTTATGATGTAAAACGTGGGTATGTATCTTGTATGCCGTAAAAGGTGAATTTAAGAAATTATGTCAAATCGAGAAAATCGACTGAAAATGACCTCAGTGTTCCAAGAGTTAACTGATGACGCCTTTTGCACAGACGGTTACGGGCATGTGGTGAGTCAACTGCTGGTTGTTGTGTATGTTTTTACATCTGCAGTTGTATTTAGTCATAAACAGCCATGGCGCTGTTGTTAGAGCCGGGGCTGGTTCCGCTACCTTTGGTGGTTGTCAGGGAGCTAGCTGCTGCACCTAACGTAGGGTGACCAGACGTCCTCTTTTTCCCGGACATGTCCTCTTTTCGAGACCTAAAAAAAGCGTCCGGCAGGGATTCCAAAAACGTCCGGGATTTTGCTACGTCCGGGAAAATAGTTATTACCCCCTTACAAGTTTTGGAAATGGTATCTCCCTCACGTTCCACCTTCTTGCGCAAGCTCTGACTGTAGAGAGAACTGTCATTGGTCGACCGATCTCAACGTAAATGTAAGTTCACGGCATGCTACACACTACTGCTACCCCCCCCCCCCCCGTTCTCTCTCTCTCTCTCTCTCTCTCTCTCGGAACGAAGTGTCCTCTTTTTCACAAACTCAAATCTGGTCACCCTACCTAACGCTGACAACACTTTTTATATATGTGCTGAAATCAAGTTGGTCAGCCAGTATGCACAACATCGCCGAGACGAGGTTGGAGGCATCCGACTGAGAAGCGCTGCATAATGGCACATTGCGCCACGGAGTGTCCGCGCCTTTTTTCTCATCAAAGTGGTTAACAAAGCTCCGCAGGTCGGTCCACACACCCCGTGTGACCTCCCTCCATGCCCGTAATAGTGCAAAAAAATTGACCGTATAGCAGAGTGAGCGTCTGCTGTCCACACATGAAAGTCTGTATCATGCGTGAGTGGGCAGCACACCGTATTGAGTGGGTCGGTCTGACAGTGTAACATCTCTGCGTTAACCCCGTGAGTCTCTGGTGGCACAAAGGCAACACGCTGCGGATTTGCGGTTCGTAATATACTTTATTGTTCCGATCAGCTGTGTGGTGCCGGCTGTCTGGTGTGCACTCCCGGCCTTGCCCCTGAGCGCACCTGCCTGCTTGTCTCTGACCCGCTGTTTCGGTTACGTCCTCTCGGCTCACCGCTCTCTCCCCGTTCATCAGACGCTACTCCGGTTTTAACAGGGAGAAACACACACACACACACACACACACACACACACACACACACACACACACACACACACACACACACACCACCGCCACAGAAAGTAACTCCCGGGACACTTTCCCCCCCCCAGTCCGCCCCTGAAGTCTGGCACTGAAGGCCTAGCTCAAAAATGCACGGCCCGCCGCTGCTCAAATATTACCCTAAATTAAAATAATTCGTATGCCTTTTTTTTTCTCCCCAAAAACTCTGACTGGAACAGATACGCACATACACACAAGCGCAGCCCCATAAAACTTGAGCTGGGTGATGGAGGATGGCAATTAGTGATTTTACAGACCATCAACTTAATTAGAATGGAGAATAGGGACACAAACAAGTGAACACACACACACACGTGATGTATCCTTCACACAGCAGTGTTTCCCCCACCGTTATAATAGGGGGGCGGGGCGCCCCCCTGAAGAAACCCCCCGCCCCCCTGCAATTTTCTCGATAGCGTCAGATCACAAGTGTCATTTAAGGTTTTCTTTCCTATAGAACCGGTCTACACCTTGTTCTGTTATTAAACAAACTAAACGGCCGTATTTTATTGATCTTATCCACATGACAGCTTGTTATTTCTGTCTCTACATGGTCGCGTTAACACTTCTCCTCTGCTCTGCGTCGCGCACAGCGGAGTTCCGCCCCGATGCGCACAGACAGGTGAGCACTGAGCACACAGCAGCGGACAGAGAGCGTCGAAAAATATGTTGCGTGAAAAGCAGACCTATATCTGCGTTTTAAACGCTCCCAGGGCGCTGGCTTCACATATTACAAAAGTACAAAGTACACGGATATAAAACTAAGTCATTAATAAATACATGGAGAAATGCCTGTATTTTCGGGTAAATGTTTACGTTACGCCGCTTGCGCATGCACATCTCGACTTTTGTCTCTTTGCCAGAAGTCTCCGTGACGTCCTTTCTGCTGCTGCGTGTCTCAAAACAGAAAACAGATCTCAGATCAACGTTGAACATGAATTGTATCAAATCTACAACCCCGTTTATAAAGATGTGTAGAGGCTCACTGCTCCACTAATACTGATGCAACCTGATGCTCACATATCTGCACTCATTCTGTTTTGTTTGGCAAAAAAAAATAGCTTATTGTTTTCCACAATGAGCTATTTAGTAGTAACTAAATATTAGATATTTTTTGCACAGATATAACTTTATTTTCATTGTTCCAAGTGATTGCAATTTAAAAAAATGTCTTTATTCTGTTATTTATAAAAGCACATATGGAGTCACAAAATGAGGTTATTTATAGAAAAAGTTTGAGAACCACTACTTTAAGTGTTTGTGTTGGTGTCGTCGGCGCCGAAGCTGTAAACCTAGGGGAAACACTGCACAGATACATAAAAATACATAAGCCCCGGCTCTAACAACAGCGCCGTGGCTGTTTATGATTAAATACAACTGCAGATGTAAAAACATACACAACAACCAGCAGTTGACTCACCACATGCCCGTAACCCTCTGTGCAAAAGGCGTCATCAGTTAACTCTTGGAACACTGAGGTCATTTTCAGTCGATTTTCTCGATTTGACATAATTTCTTAAATTCACCTTTTACGGCATACAAGATACATACCCACGTTTTACATCATAAATTGCAGAACAATCTCAACAACACAAGCCGCTCATAAATATAAACAGATGATGAACAGATGTTGGTAGGAAACACACTTGGGAGAACACTGGATTAGGAGAAAAAGAAAAAGAGAGAGAGCAAATCCGGGCAGACCGAGAGAGAGGTATAAAAAAACAGCCCACACCAGACACAGACACACACAGGGAGTCACAAAGCGAACCCACACGCTAATGAGGGTCCATGTTTTTTTTTATAACAATGTATTTATTGATTTTCAGTCTGCAAGTCACATCAAATTGAATATCAACAAAACAATACACAGCAAACATGTTCAACCTGTTCCCCCTCCCTAATGATAAAGTAACTAAATAGTTAAATTAAATTAAAAACAGATAATAAAAAGAAACAAACATAAAAATATACTTTACAAACTGAATAATGGGTGTTTTTTGTTGTTTTTCCTACTAGTCAATGTACATACTCAGACAGTTGTCCTACTCCCCCTGACCCTGTTCTTGCTGAAGCAAGTCACCAACATTAGTATTATGCCTTAAGAAATACCTAAAAGGTCCCCAGATATTATCAAAAACATTTTGTTTACGTCTAACAATATACATCATCTTTTCCATTGACATGTTTGAGGCCATTTCTTTAACCCACTTACCAATTCTTGGGCCATTAACACTTCTCCAATTAAGGGCAATTATACGTTTAGCTTGTAATATACACATATCTATGAATCTGAACTCTTTGCTTTGTAGAAGTGAGTCAATGGTAATTTCTTTGATAAAATTTGATCAATCATATTAACAACATCTTGCCAGAAGGTTTTCACTTTCCCACATTCCCATATACAGTGAAACAGTGTCCCCCTTGCCTCATCACACTTAATACAGGTATCAGGAATATTATCATTAAACTTATGCAATTTCACAGGAGTTATACACTCACCTAAAGGATTATTAGGAACACCTGTTCAATTTCTCATTAATGCAATTATCTAATCAACCAATCACATGGCAGTTGCTTCAATGCATTTAGGTGTGTGGTCCTGGTCAAGACAATCTCCTGAACTCCAAACTGAATGTCAGAAAGGGAAAGAAAGGTGATTTAAGCAATTTTGAGCGTGGCATGTTTGTTGGTATCAGACGGGCCGGTCTGAGTATTTCACAATCTGCTCAGTTACTGGGATTTTCACGCACAACCATTTCTAGGGTTTACAAAGAATGGTGTGAAAAGGGAAAAACATCCAGTATGCGGCAGTCCTGTGGGCGAAAATGCCTTGTTGATGCTAGAGGTCAGAGGAGAATGGGCCGACTGATTCAAGCTGATAGAAGAGCAACTTTGACTGAAATAACCACTCTTTACAACCGAGGTATGCAGCAAAGCATTTGTGAAGCCACAACACGCACAACCTTGAGGCGGATGGGCTACAACAGCAGAAGACCCCACCGGGTACCACTCATCTCCACTACAAATAGGAAAAAGAGGCTACAATTTGCAAGAGCTCACCAAAATTGGACAGTTGAAGACTGGAAAAATGTTGCCTGGTCTGATGAGTCTCGATTTCTGTTGAGACATTCAGATGGAGTCAGAATTTGGCGTAAACATGAATGAGAACATGGATCCATCATGCCTTGTTACCACTGTGCAGGCTGGTGGTGGTGGTGTAATGGTGTGGGGCATGTTTTCTTGGCACACTTTAGGCCCCTTAGTGCTAATTGGGCATCGTTTAAATGCCACGGCCTACCTGAGCATTGTTTCTGACCATGTCCATCCCTTTATGGCCACCATGTACCCATCCTCTGATGGCTACTTCCAGCAGGATAATGCACCATGTCACAAAGCTCCAATCATTTCAAATTGGTTTCTTGAACATGACAATGAGTTCACTGTACTAAAATGGCCCCCACAGTCACCAGATCTCAACCCAATAGAGCATCTTTGGGATGTGGTGGAACGGGAGCTTCGTGCCCTGGATGTGCATCCCACAAATCTCCATCAACTGCAAGATGCTATCCTATCAATATGGGCCGACATTTCTAAAGAATGCTTTCAGCACCTTGTTGAATCAATGCCACGTAGAATTAAGGCAGTTCTGATGGCGAAAGGGGGTCAAACACAGTATTAGTATGGTGTTCCTAATAATCCTTTAGGTGAGTGTATATGTACGCATCAGCCATTTATACTGTAGAAGTTTTAAGTTGCTGCTGACTGTCTGCCTCTGTGCCTCTTTACATGCCTCACTCCATTCTCCTAAAGATATTTCCTCCTCTATATCTTCCTTCCATAATCTCAGTTTTGATTCTGATGATTCAATAGATCCAGACACAACCAAGTCATACAGAGTTGAAATTAAACCTTTATCATAGCAGTGTCTAGTGACTGCTACTTCTAATGCAGAAATGGTCGGTATAACTAATGAATGGTTTTGAGATGAAGATATAAAACTCTTAAGCTGAAGATATCTGAAAAAATGATTATTTGGAATGTCATATTTGGTAGATATTTCCACAAAAGACATAAATACTTTATCCTTCCCTGTACATGTCTAGCACTTTCCTTAACCCCTTTTCAGCCCATAATTTAAATCCTCTATCCTTTAGCCCTGGTTCAAAGTTGGCATTACCCCAAATAGGACTGAAGCGTGAATGGGACAAATTTATATTCAAATATTTGCAAGTGTCAAACCAAACATCAATCATATTCAATATAATAGGGTTGTCTGTATTTTTCTTCAGATATTTACGGCCTGCTGAGTAAAAGTACAAGTGCAATGGTAAACTCGGTTTAACAGAGCAGGATTCTAAATCAATCCAAGCAGGGGGATTTCCGGAAGGAAAGTAAAACATGATCGACCGCAATTGAGCTGCCCAGTAATACCATTGGATATGTGGGCATTTAAGGCCTTCTCGATCATATGGTAAATAAAGTAAAGATAGACGTAATCTGGGACGTTTATTTTGCCAAATAAAGTTGGTAAACAGTTTCTTGATTCTTGTGAACAAGGATGAGGGAGGGGGCAGGGGGATATTCTGGAACAAATAAAGAAATTTGGGGAGTATATTAATTTTTAGGATATCAATCCTGCCAATCATTGAGATAGGTAAGGATGTCCAACGCTCTATCGAAGAAATACTAGCTTCCAAAATTGGGTCATAGTTTATCTGAGCAATCTTATTCACCTCAGGGACAATTTTTATTCCCAAATATGTAAAATGATCTGTTGATTTGAAAGTAGAAGCATATACAGGACTATTTTTCCTCTCTGTTTCATTAAGTAGCATTATAGATGACTTTGAGTAATTAACTTTATAACCGGATATTTTTCCAAATGTTTCAATTAGACTTAGGAGCGCTGGGATAGACCTATGTCGATTTTTAATCATTAATATTACATCATCGGCGAAGAGCGCTATCCTATGTTCTAAATGACCCTCTCGAATTCCATAAATATCGCTATGTGACCTCACCGCTATAGCAAATGGTTCTATCGCAAGGATAAAAAGCAATGGCGATAAGGGGCTCCCTTGCGGGCAACTTCGACAGATGTTAAAAGGTTTAGAAACCTTACTATTAGTGAAAACTTCTGCAGTAAGCCCTGTACAAAGCAATCTAGCCCATTTAATGAATGTGCCTCCAAACCCAAATTGTTTTAACACCTCAAACAGATAGGGCCATTCAACACGGTCGAAGGCCTTCTCTGCATCAAGTGAAAGTAAGGCCATGTCTGTCGCTTCTCTCTGACTGTGTAAAATATTGAGCACTCGTCTGACATTATGAAAACCCTGTCTCCCTTGAATAAACCCATTTTGGTCTTCCCCCACCACCCTAGGTAGAAGGTTCTCCAATCTTCTTGCTAAAATTTTACAAAGTATTTTTGTGTCTGAATTTAGAAGGCTAATTGGATGCATATTTTCACATTTTGTATTTGGTTTCCCTGGCTTTGGAAGTAAAGTGATTAAGGCGCCCCTCAAAGAAGTGGGGAGAAGACCATTCTCAAATGATTCCTGAAACATCTCCAAAAGGGGTGATATTAATTTGGTTTGAAATTTTTTATAGATATCTATAGGGATGCTATCCGGGCCCGCCGATTTACCAGCCAATCACTTCTGCAATTTCCAATACAGTTATATTTTGATCTAATGCTCTGCTTTCCTCTTCAGAAATTTTGGGAATATCAAGGTTGTCTAAGAATTGTGTCTGCGTGTCCAGATTAGGAGAACACTCAGAGCTGTATAATTTCTCATAGAAGACTCTGAAAGTGTCATTAATCTCTGTCGAGTCCACTATAGTTCTACCACTTGGGTCTTCAATACAATTAATAGATCTTTCTGTGTGTTGTTGTTTAATACGCCATGCTAGAAGTTTTCCGGGCTTTTCCCCCTGATCATAGTAGGACTGTTTGAGTCTCATTAGATCAGCAGCTGCTTTGTTAGCTGCCAATTCATTGTACTAAGATCTAAGCAGTAGCAGTTTTGAATGTACATCTGTAGATATGTCTGTTATGGTAGATTTATGTTTCCAATTTTTTTATTTCCTCATCTAGTGTAGCCTTTTTCTTTGAGCTGGTGAAAGAAATTATCTGGCCCCTAATAAAGGCCTTGAAAGCTTCCCATCTTGTGCTAGCAGAGGTCTGGGACTTGTTACATTCAAAATACAGGTCTATTTGTTTATCTAAGAAATCTATGAGTGTGGGATCCGTAAGCCATCCCGGTTGGAAACGCCATCTTGGAGGATCACTCATTAATTTAGTATCTTCATAGGTCAAGGATACAGCTGCGTGGTCAGAAAGGACTATACTACTATAATGACATTCGTCAATTTTGGAGGCAAGTAGTGCTGAAACTAAAATGAATGAATGAATGAATGAATAATGAATGAATATATACTTTATTAATCCCCGAGGGGAAAAAAGTAGTCTATGCGTGAGTGAGTTTTATAAGTGCTAGAATAGCAGGAGTACTGTACTGCATTTGGTTTACTATGTCTCCAGATATCCAACAGGTTTAATTCCTTCATAAAATGGTGTATCGTCTTTCTCGACTTATTGTGAGTATCATCTAAACCAGTCGACCTGTCTCTTGAAGAGTCTAACGTGCAATTAAAGTCACCAGCTATTATGTATTGTCCGGGAAAATTTTATGCAGTCAAAAATAAATTATCATAGAATTTAGGGTCATCTTCATTGGGACCATAGACATTTATCAGAGTTATGGTTTCAGATAGTAACCTGCCCTGGACCATAATATATCTACCTGCAGAGTCCTTAACTACATTTTGTACCCGTAATGGGACAGATTTATGAATTAGTATCATAACCCCTCTGGCATGAGTGGTGTAAGGAGCAGACAACACTTGACCCTGCCACCTTCTTGCTATTTTGGAAACATCCTCACTCAACAGATGTGTTTCTTGTAAAAATATTACTTTTGAGTTCAAGGATTTTATCCTGCTCATTACTTGTTTCACCTTTGTAAGTTTGTTCAGACCCCTACAATTCCATCCATCCATTTTCGGCCGCTTATCCGGGGTCGGGTCGCGGTGGCAGCAGGTTCATCAGGCCGACCCAGGCTTCCCTCTCACCCGCAACACTTTCCAGCTCATCCTGGAGGATCCCGAGCCGTTCCAAGGACAGCCGGGAGATATAATCCCTCCACATCCCCTACAATTCAAGTAAATTTTATTTTACAGCTATCCGACATTAAATCCAATATGTATTAATGTATCCTTAGGAACCGTATTGGTAAAGTACATTTGACAAACCACACCCGAAAATAAGAAATAATAAAATAAAACAAAAAGTTCTTAGCCTTCCACATAAAATCCGCGATGCGTTGTAGCCTACGTCCGAAAGGCCTAAACCAATGTCAACTCTGTCCAGTGTGTGCTCCCAAGTTGACAATACAGGACTGTCTCAGAAAATTAGAATATTGTGATAAAGTTCTTTATTTTCTGTAATGCAATTAAAAAAACAAAAATGTCATGCATTCTGGATTCATTACAAATCAACTGAAATATTGCAAGCCTTTTATTCTATTAATATTGCTGATTATGGCTTACAGCTTAAGAAAACTCAAATATCCTATCTCTAAATATTAGAATATTTCCTCAGACCAAGTAAAAAAAAAGATTGATAACAGCAAAACAAAATCAAACATTAGAAAATGTCCATTAATGCACTCAGTACTTGGTTGGGAATCCGTTTGCACGGATTACAGCATCAATGCGGCGTGGCATGGAGGCAATCAGCCTGTGGCATTGCTGAGGTGTTATGGATGCCCAGGATGCTTCAATAGCGGCCTTTAGCTCATTTGCATTGTTGGGTCTGGTGTCTTTCAGCTTCCTCTTCACAATACCCCACAAATTCTCTATGGGGTTCAGGTCAGGGGAATTGGCAGGCCAATCGAGGACAGTAATGCCATGGGCAGTACACCAGTTACTGGTGGTTCTGGCACTGTGGGCAGGTGCCAGATCATGCTGGAAAATGAAATCCTCATCTCCATAGAGCTTTTCAGCAGACGGAAGCATGTAGTGCTCTAAAATCTCTTGGTACACAGCTGCATTTACTCTGGACTTGATGAAACACAGTGGACCAACACCAGCAGCTGACATGGCTCCCCAAACCATCACTGACTGTGGGAACTTCACACTGGATTTCAAGCAACTTGGATTTTGCTCCTCTCCAGCCTTTCTCCAGACTCTGGCGCCTTGACTTCCAAATGAAATACAACACTTGCTTTCGTCTGAAAAGAGGACTTTGCACCACTCTGCAACTGTCCGGTGCTTCTTTTCCATAGCCCAAGTCAGACGCTTCTTCCGTTGTCTTGAG
Organism: Myoxocephalus aenaeus; assembly: GCA_038501785.1. Lineage (NCBI taxonomy): Eukaryota > Metazoa > Chordata > Actinopteri > Perciformes > Cottidae > Myoxocephalus > Myoxocephalus aenaeus. The sequence continues at coordinate 153,769 of JBAMJR010000097.1, forward strand.
TTTAGAAGTGGCTTGACCATGGGAATACGGCAGTAAATGCAGCTGTGTACCAAGAGATTTTAGAGCACTACATGCTTCCGTCTGCTGAAAAGCTCTATGGAGATGAGGATTTCATTTTCCAGCATGATCTGGCACCTGCCCACAGTGCCAGAACCACCAGTAACTGGTGTACTGCCCATGGCATTACTGTCCTCGATTGGCCTGCCAATTCCCCTGACCTGAACCCCATAGAGAATTTGTGGGGTATTGTGAAGAGGAAGCTGAAAGACACCAGACCCAACAATGCAAATGAGCTAAAGGCCGCTATTGAAGCATCCTGGGCATCCATAACACCTCAGCAATGCCACAGGCTGATTGCCTCCATGCCACGCCGCATTGATGCTGTAATCCGTGCAAACGGATTCCCAACCAAGTACTGAGTGCATTAATGGACATTTTCTAATGTTTGATTTTGTTTTGCTGTTATCAATCTTTTTTTTTTACTTGGTCTGAGGAAATATTCTAATATTTAGAGATAGGATATTTGAGTTTTCTTAAGCTGTAAGCCATAATCAGCAATATTAATAGAATAAAAGGCTTGCAATATTTCAGTTGATTTGTAATGAATCCAGAATGCATGACATTTTTGTTTTTTTAATTGCATTACAGAAAATAAAGAACTTTATCACAATATTCTAATTTTCTGAGACAGTCCTGTAAATGTCACTTCAACTGACCCGTGTTTGGGTGCTTGAATAGTGTCTCTTATCCAAGTTTACATTTTCCTGTCGGAACCTTCCAACGTCGAGTCCGACTCAGTCCTTATTACAAAGGGCTTGGATAAAACGATCCACTTCTCCTCGTGTGTCACCAGAAGCCGGGCTGGAAAGACGATTCTGTGCTTGTGGATCCCCCCCTGTCTCGTAGCTTCTTTCGCACCTCATCATAGTCGCGCTGCATCCTGTGCACACCAGCAGAGAGGTCCACGTAAAAACGAACCGGCTTATTCTGATACAAGACCTGTCCCTTGGTTCTCGCTGCCTTCAGTACCCGCTCCCTGTCCTTAAAGTTCAAGAACTTCATGATTAAAGTCCTTGGATGAGCCGTGCGAGAGTCATTGTTTGGCGGAGCGCCTATTCTGTGAGCCCTCTCCACCACCAACCCCTCTCGTGGTTTCATGCTGAGAGCCTCCGGTATCCCTTCTCCAAAAAAGCAGTTGCATCCTGACCCTCTGTCTTCTCTGGTAGCCCGACCAATCTCACGTTGTTTCGCCGACTTCTGCATTCCAAATCGTCAACTTTGTCGGCAAGGCTTTTGACTGTGCTTTCCAGTGTGCTAACTTTGGACGTTAGCTTGTTGACGTCATCCTCCACATCAGAGATCCGTTGTTCGGCCTGTTCTATGCGGCCTGAGCAGTCCTGTATCTGTTTTATTACATCCGCAATTGTTGCTTGCACTCCATCAATTTTCTTATAAAGTCCACTTTTCAAGGACAGTATGGCTTTCATGATATCTTGATTGCTATTCTTGTCTGGGTCTAATATTTCGTCGTCTCCTTCGTCAGGGTCGTACTCGTTAGCCATATTGTCTACCTGTATGTTGCTAGCCTCCTCGGCCTCCAAATGTTCGCCGTCTTGTCGTGTTTTTTTTCTCTCTTTCTTTGCCTTTTCTTTAACATTTTTTCCTGACATTTTAGTTCAGGGTATTCTAGACAATATTGTGATAAGTATTGTAGGATTAAATTACATTCCAGCAGTAGAGCTTAAAATGTGCGACCTCCTAGTACCTTGCCATAACCGGAAGTCCGAGGGTCCATGTTAATTGAAGGTACTAATTAATCAGTCCTGCTGCTAAATATTCCAATTCGAGCCTCTGTGTCAATCCGTCATAATATTAGCTTTACAATCACACACCCACACACTGTGGAGAATGACCTGCCGCAACAGACTAATGCATCATTAATTCAAGATGCAGCTGTTAGTTAGTCACCAGCGCACACACACACACACACACACACACACACACACAAATAAGTGGACACTAACAAATTAAAAAAGGTGCTTGAAAAGGGTACCACCTCTCGGAGTTAGTGAGCGTTCATTCCTTCATTCATTCACCACAGTCCCTGGTTGCGATACACATTTTAATCGTCAACCGAGGAACAACAACAGTAGCTACTACAGTATAAGTACAGCAGTACAACGGAAAAAGGAGAAGTTGAATATAACAAGCTCCAAAAAAAAAAAAAAGAAACCTCATTCTTCTTAAAAAGGACAGTAGCCTTTGACGAACAAACGTAAACGCTTTCTTTTTATATTGAATGGGTCACTATCATAAACATGTGTGTGCATTTCAACTCTTCTCTCATATTTTGTATTTGGAGATATAATTTTATGTGTGTGTACAAATTATGTTTGTGCATTTGTGTTTGCCAGCTTGCTCTCCCCACATTTCCTCTTCAGGAACAAATAAAAGTATTTTGAATTGAATGGAAATGAGGTGCCATTGGGCTGCGTTCATGGCTGATATTGCTGCTATGTGCTGTCAATTTGTGAGCTTTTAAGATTCAGGGTGCAGATTACCTCTCAATAACAGCTAATGCCGGCAATGACACGAATGCAATGGTTCTCAAAATAAACCAAACACTTTTACTTCCTGTCTACAGGTTTTCTCTTTCTCTTTCCAAAGGTTGTGAAGTTTGTTATGGCCAGGAAGCCGAACGTGGACCCAAATGCAGCACACGGAAGTCACGGGTAAAGTTGGGGAAAAAAAGAGAAGGGTTTATTTACGCTAATCACAACAAAAAGAGAACAGGGCAGGGTTGAATCCGGCGGAGCGGGGTATGCTGGGGTCTTCGAGGACGCGAGGCGTGACCGTGGCGACGACGGCGAGTGAGCTGGCAGGTAACTGGTAAGGATTCTGGAACACTAGGGCAAAGAGGAACACGGTTAGCAGGAACAGGGAACAAAGCTTACGGGTCAAAATGGGCGGCCACTATGGCGACGAAACGATCTGGCAGGAAGACCCGGGTTAATATAGAGCAGTCTCCTGATTACAGATTGCTGCTAACGCCCAGGAGGAGGAGGAAGAGATGGCCACGCCTCCTTGCTGACAGACAGACATACAGGGTAGAAACACACAGGAGACAAGAGGACAGGGAAACAGAGGAAACACAGGGGAGCTGCTGGACAGACTAGATGAAAACACAACAAAGTGATGTCTCTGATGGCCTTAATTCAACCATTTGCCATTGCTAGAAACTCTGAATATATATTTTTCCAATTAATTAAAAATGTTGCTTAATCTTTTAATCAGATTAAGCACTAGTGACACAGTCAAATCACGACAGCGGGGAATAACAAGAGTTCTCCGTGACGCTAAAACAGTAATTACATGTCTCACCGTTTAAAGGGATTCAGTGGGATTCATTGAATGATTTGAAGGTACAGAATGATGCTTTAGGTCAAACTCTATGTGGGGCTTTCAAGTCAAATCTTAACAAATAAATGTACATTTACTGAATAAAACCTTTTTATGAGTCTTTGTTCAGACAACATGAAATCAGATGAACCTCTGAAAAGCAAAACACAGATTAGCGCTTTAGCTCCATCCATATGTCTATCACACACAGCACACATGGTGGTCCTATACGACTGTTTTCAGTCACCTCTGTCCTCCTTTAAAGGTCACTGTGTGCAGGGTTTGTTCAAATTGCTGAAACTGAGTTCGAGTTTCCAACGACACCAGACTAAAACAGCAACATCGAAAAATCTCTTTTGGGGGAAATGTTTTCATGGTTGAAAAGAAAACAAATTATTTATTCTACATTCCTCTATTTTGGGATCACAGCTATTGTTAGGAATTGACTAGAAAGTTTGATTCATTTGATATCCGGACTATAAAGAACGAGAAGCCGCATTTGGAACTTCCTGAAAGGCTTCGAGAGCGTCACTGAGCCGCTCTGTGTTCTTGTAACAACATGTTGATTCAACCGAGGGTCCCAGCACAGTGGGGAACACCGCGCCGCACATCAGGCTTTTGCAAAACCGGTGTCAACGCTGGTTCACTCGTGCGAAAAATCTGTGAAATGTGAATACGGCAGAGCGTCGACAAATGTGTCTCTTTATTGTTATTGTGACACTTCCTGTTTCAGAGATGATTATATTGTGCTGTTGTTTGAACCGGGTCGGGACGCTCAGAGCAAAGAGCTAAACAGCTACAGTAGAATTTAATTGGCCACCAATGTGACAAAAATAACTGCCGGGAACTGTCTCTGAGAGTACAGCAAATTTCCAGAGAAAAAAAATCGCTAATGATTCAGTTTGCGCTTTGTCAAAAACTTTTCTCCCCCAAAAAAAAACTTTCCCATGACAATGTAATAACACAATGTATTTAAAGCCGCATGATATTCAGTGCATATTCAGACTGGCGGAACACAGGGAGGAACAAGGGCACTTGTGAAGAGACACGGCGGTGCAATTATAATGGAGCATTAATGATGTTTTTCAATGAGCGTCATGAATTATTACTGGAAAAACTGAAATGCAATAAAACAAAGTGGACCGGGATAAAGAACGGCCGATAATCTAAGAACAAGCGAACAGGGTTCATTTGAGCAACTCACCCACTTCTACTTCAGCAGAGCACTTCATTTTAACACACTCCTTGCACAAGCACACATCCCTCCTCACTGCATTTCTAACCCTGCCTTGAAACTCTGAGTGGCATTTGATCTTATGGTGAACATGTTCAAACGTTGTGTTTCTGCTGCCCCTGAGTGGCAAAAAGAAAATAATCAATGAATGCTGCTCTAATGTCTTTCCGTCGCAGATGAGAAGAAGGGAGAAGCTACAGAGTGATCACTCTGCAGCTTCTCCCTTCTTCTCATCTGCGACGGAAAGCCATGATGTAAACATTGCTTCAGCCTGACGCACAATGAAGTGAGACGAACCCACACACTAATGAAGGTCTGTGTTAATTGAAGCTGCTAATTAATCAGCCTGCCTGCTAAGAAATAAAATGTTGGTCCTTTATTTCATTCTGTCGTAATATTAGCTTTGCAGACATTGCTTTAAAGTTTTCCGGAGCAGGATTCGCACAATCCCAATGTCGTAAACCGCCGCGACACATTATCACTGAAGACCAAACCGCAGCTGGTCCGTTGTGTGCTGGAAACCAAAGTCAAGACAGAATAGAAGCAGCACTGTTTGAGATCAATGGGTTTGGTTTACTCAAGAAGGAAATGGGGCCCAAAAAATAAATCTTCTTTTGTGTGTGGAAACTAGGGATCTACTGATTGTGCCTTCATGGTGCAGCTCCCCTGCGGGATTTAGGCCCAATAGTGTTTTTTTTTTCTTAATTTTAACTAATTAAAAATAGCCAAACAACTGGACTGTACCTTTAGTGCAAAGCAGACCTATTCAAAACCTTAACTTTTTGTAAAAAGCAAAAGGTACTTTGGGGGGCATGTTTTTAATTTTACTTCACCATTTTCTCTTTTCTTACGATCTTTTATTCTCTCTGTACGCCAGTGTCCCTACGCAAACCCCACTTCTTTTGAGTTTAATTAGAATTGACTAAAAATGTTCCCAGTCTCATAATGCTTTTAAAAGCCCTCAACGCTTGCATGTGCACAAAGCACGCACAGCCCTCACACTCGCGACGCACCCTGCAGTCTCTGTCGACAGCGATAGAACTACATACGAGGTAAACATCCAAGTGTTCATAGCACGCATAGCGGTACTTACTTTATCAAGGGGACATACACTCAAGTTAAAAGGGACACAGTTAACTTTGAAATGTAACATTAAAAAGGTTGCTCATGCATACACTAACAAACACGCACACACACAACATGAAAGGCACAGTGATCATGCGGTAGAATGGAATTGGATTGGCAGGGAGGGATACTTTTTAAAGTATGTCAATATTTAAATATGTGCACATACACACACACACGTTATGCTCCAATACACAAGGATCGAGTGACAAAGGGAGACAAGTACAATTGGAAGCCATCTTGTCACTGATATGTCATTGTGCCGTGTCTTTGCATGTGTGGTGCTTTGTTCAGGCGTCTGCAAGAACATGTTCAATTAATATAAAGGGAGGAATTTAGGGTGGCCGTGTGAGCGGATCCACACACACAGACACACACCAATAATTCATGTGCATGTTCATATTGTGAAACCTGTGCGTGTCCTCAGTCTGTGTCGAAATTGTACTTGTCACTCTCAATCTCCTTCTTTAACTATAGCCAATCAATAATACAGGAACCACTCACTGCTTGACACACACACACACACACACACACACACACGGCGTATCCCAAAGTGCCTCTCACTCAATCGGCATAGTCTTCCTTCTGACAGCTCAATGTTTTTCACAAACCTTTCGAGCTCTTTCTTCTGACTTCTTTCTCTTCATCTTCAGCTTACTTATACATCACTTTTATTAAGTTTAAACCTGCCGTACTAGTATATTTTTTTGCCATTTTGGAGGCAATGGGATCAAGCTTTGAACACACAATTGAGATATCATGTTACGCTGTGTTCACGCTATGAATGTAAGTCCAATTTGCACTCTTTTAGCTCTGATGTTGGTCTCTACCAACTCCTCAGGGAAAATATTTAGATAATTCACTGCTAAATGCACCACTGTGTTCGCCGGCTAGTCTCTTTAACTGTGTCTCTCTCTGCTGTTTGGTGATGAGCAGGTACAGTAAAGTGGTATGTCTGATAGCGGTGAGAGAAAACTGAAACAGTAAAGTTGTGGGACTAAATAATGAGCTGAATCTCCCTTTGAAGCGTCGTCATGCCGAGGTGAGCTGCACATTCAGGTGATAATTGTTTGAGAGTTCATTAGTACACAAAACCCCTTTTTCACTCCGTCACCGCTTTCAAAGAATGTGCCTCTAACAATAGACATTTTTCTCTCTCCCGTTTGACTTGTAAATAACAGTCATTAGCTTGTGTCTGTAATGGCGGAACATTTGTTTTTCGACTTTGCTGACAGTGTGAGTAGAAATTGAACTGCTGATACACTGGGAACACATATCATTTGACACATTCAAATAAATTTGTATCCATCTTGAAACGTTTTTCATTAAATCTCCAAACCTGTCACACTCTCCCTTCATCAGTCCATCATCACATATTTGCTTACCACCTTGGCTGCAAATATGCATTTACAGCAAGTTAATTTGTTTCTTCATTCTTCAAGGTCTGTCGGATGTTATTTATTAATTTACTCGACAAATATTACAATGATGACTTTGTTGATATATAATTTTTTGATGTATGAGACAAACTCTCTTGATGTATGAGACAAACTCTGAAAAAAATGAAAATGAAAAAAAAATGAAAATGAAAAAAAAAATGAGCGGCGGCTGTAGCTCAGGGGGATGAGTGGTCGTCCTGCAACCACAAGGTAGCCGGTTCGATCCCCAGTCCCCCCATAGCTCACATGTCGAAGTGTCCCTGAGCAAGACACTGAACCCTAAAATTGCTCCGCGGGCGCCGGGCGGAATGAGTCTTATTTTTTTATTATTTACGTCTATGTTTTGAAATTCTGATTGTCACATCATTATAAAATAACCCACAATATGATTATGGTTTCTCTTCAACACTGGCATATTTTTTTAGGCTCAATGTTTCAGGTTAAACTTAAATTAAATAACATCAAACCGACAGTCAGGAACGATCAGCCTCACGTGACTGAATGAAAGAAACGAAGAAAACGAAAAGAAACATGCACTTTATTAATCCCCTTGGGGAAATTCTTCTCTGCATTTGACCCATCCCTGGATAGGGAGCAGTGGGCAGCCCTGTGAGGCGCCCGGGGAGCAGTTAAGGGTTCAGTGTCTTGCTCAGGGACACTTCGACATGTGAGCTATGGGGGGACTGGGGATCGAGCCGGCTACCTTGTGGTTGCGGGACGACCACTCATCCCCCTGAGCTACAGCCGCCCTTAAAAGGACGATGCATGTTGTGAAAAGTGTTTTAACCAGATGGTGAATCGGAAAACAAATCTAATATATAGCTTGCGTTTAATCTGTGATCGTCTCTGGTATGAAACTCCAGCGATCAGTCCGCTTAGCTGCAGCGTCCAATCAAATAACAGATGAACAGTAAAGGGGCGTGTCCAGCGTTAAAACACTTCCTGGATCCCTCCTCGCTCCTCAGAGCAGAATAAGAGCTTTGGGATGGCCGTCAATATGGCGGTGCAGTATGGAGGATCGGAAATGACTTAAGTATAAATAAATAAATGCAGGAATATATAAATATAAGTTTTACCTAAACAGGACATTAAATACATCTATTTCTACATTTTGTATTTATTTATGCCTGTGTTTATGTGTCCACACGAATTTCTTCATTTATGCCTGTATTTCTGTGTCCTTGAGCTGGGGCGGTCCGAACCTCTGTCTAAAGCATGATTGGTCACAGGAGTGTGATCGCTCCTGCTATGTTACGCTCTATTACGTCTGCCTTGCACATGTTGTTGAAGTTGGCAAGCTTAGCTAACCGTTAGCAGAAGTCCGGATTTTCAATGCCCTGTCCGGCGCAGCATCAAGCCGGACGACGCGCATTTGTCCTCCTTTTTGCAGACCTGCAAACTTGTCACCTTTCGGCGAAATTCGCCGTTTTGAAATCAAAATATGTGAACTGGCCGGCCAGCGTTTCTGAGATTGGAGTGAGACACGGAAAAAAAAATCTGATGTTGTGATCTTCATAATAGAAGATCTTTGATGTGTCAAGTTTTGGCCAATCAGCGTTAAGATGTCTAAAGCGGCCGTTTCTCAATACGCGTTCTCTGTACTTGATGAGAAAACTCATAACTGAAAGTTGATGTTGTTACGTGGTGATTTAAGGAGGACCCAAGAGCCACAGCAACAGTTCAAAATAATAATTTATTCCAAACAAAACAAGGCTTCCAAAAAACACTAATCTCACCGAAAGGAGGAACACACAGTACGATCGGACAACCGGGCCCGGCGTAGACTGCAGCGCGGGAGCAGCAGCGGGAGCAGCAGCGGGACCCCGACGACGACGAGGCCCAGAGGTTCGGGCCTCCGGAACAGGAACCCTTGAGGCAGGAGTCTTGCCCCTCAGACTATGGGGCCCACCGGAAGCATAAACCCGGCGGGGCTCATAACAGGCTCTGGGTCCATGACCTGGGCCCTATTTTTCGTACCTGGCTTACTGAGTTAGCGGGCTAATTGTCAGGATAAGATGACGTAGGTCAGGCTTATTCAGTTTCTCGAAGCAAGCTTAGATAAATCACCATAGCAACACAGCCAAAAATGTAAACCTGCTCCCGGGCAGGCTTACTGAAATTCACTGGATAAGATGGCCACTCCCACCGGACAAAAAAGGCAGCTCGCTTCCTCATTGATGAAGGAGCGATATTAGTTATATTAGTTTTATTGGGAGAGAGTTCTTTGAGATCGCCAAGATCCGTCCTTTACATCATCATGACTTCCTGTACGCGGCGCTATAGATTCTGCCTTCAAGGAATCATTTATTTACGAGAGCTTCTCGAGCCGCGGACACTGATCACCACAGACGCAGCCGATCGCCGTCTCACAGACAGAGACTCTCACCCGCTGCATGCCGCGCTGTTCTTAAGTTTATTTAGCGCTTAAGAAACTTATGGATGTGTTGAAAGCTCTCATAATTATATGACAGTGTTATTAGTACACCATACATATCATTATTGTAGAACATGATTAAGGTGGACTCGTGATAATAATACAGAGAATCACACACAATTTATTTTCACTGCTTCAATTGATTGAATTTCTGATTATGAATAATACATATATACTGATCCGCCCATACACATATTCAAACTCCTAGTTATATAGAAATATACACATACATGTATATACATATAGTACATGATTCATACGCGCATACAGTACATATATCCTCATAAGTATATATTTATTCGTAAATATAATCTGATTGATTTGGGTGATGAAGCACTTAAAATTTGCGGATACATTTTCCCAACACTGACATTTAACTTGTCTGATATATTTGCGGCGCTTATGTCTCGCAGCGGGGCGGAGTTAAGCTGCGTTCACGGCAACAATGTTACAAAAACGTTGGAATATTCACAACGCGTTTGCTGTGAATGATTAAGGTAATGACTTCCTCATATGTCTTCATGATCATCTCATCGGAGAAATAAAAAGAGGTTCCTCTGAGTTTATTTGCTATTGTACAGTTAGAAGATCGTGGTGTCAGTGCTCGATTATTATCCCTTCTGAAGAGGAACGGACACGCGCATTTATCCAGAGGATTGACGTCTGGCTAGAATTAACGAGACCGTTTCAGCGCGGATCAGCCGTGAAGAAACCCAGATAGCCTGATGTCAATCATCTCGCTAATTTAAGATGGAGATTAGGACATTTGCCTGACTTTGTTTAGCCAGGTACGAAAAATAGGGCCCAGGTCGACATGGCTATGGCCATCAGCGTCGCAAAAAAACAAACGCACAGTCGCTGGCCGTGGACTTGACATGGCAGGACCCGGAAAAAGATTGAAAAAATAAAATAAAAAAGTTGCAGGCTGAGTCCAGGTGTGGTCTGATCGTTCTGTTACGTGGTGATTTAAGGAGGACCCAAGAGCCACAGCAACAGTTCAAAATAATTTATTCCAAACAAAACACGGCTTCCAAAAAAACACTATAATCTCACCGAAAGGAGGAACACGGACAGGCAACACGCAGTACGATCAGACAAGGGAACAGAAGACACACAGGGCTTAAGTACAAGGGGAAGGTGTGGGTGATTGGACACAGGAGGAAACCATGAGGGCAGGTGAAGGGAATGAGCAATCAGGAGACAGGGCAGACAGACAATCACAGCAATCACAGGGGAGGAAGTGCAGAAACACAGAGGACACACAAGACAAGGACTTCACAATAAAACAGGAAACCCCAAAAACCCAAACCGTGACAGACGTTCTCTGAATACTACTGTTGTTGAGTCACAACATGTAGTTTTAGGATGTTTTCAGGCGAGAAGTTATTTGTTTAGGCATCAAATCTGTGGTCGGTTATTCAAGAACCAGCCGACTTAAAAAGATACGCCGACGAGTTGAGTTCCTGCTCGCGGGACCGGTGAGCCCCGCCAGCAACGGGCCGTCAGCGCTCTGCTGCCCGATGAGAGCAGCCTGATCCCGGCAGGACTTTTAGAAATGATCCGCTGGCTCCGATTTCTCCGTAGCGGTTAAACATGAGATATAATTCTGTTTTGAGGGTCTAACCAGCAATCTTTATTAGTTTATTATTTATTCACAGTAACGTTACATCAGTTTGACGGAACGGTTAAGATTCATAACTTAAGATTTTAATTGAACTTTTACTTTGAACTACAGCAGTGTCTTATTTTTTACCGAATTGATTGCAATTATATAAAAGATATATATATATATGTATATATATATATATATATATATATATATACATATATATATATATAAAGACATAAACAAATACATATTAATTCATTGTTAATTACAATTAATAATTACGAATTAATAATATATTACATATATATATATATATATTACATAAAAATATATTAATTAGTTGATAAAGCAGGGTATGCTCCAAGGAGATCAATTACAGTAAAAAGGGCTCATATCCCCTCTTTTCACACTTAATAAAATCAAACTGCACCCCTCCTATGCAATTATTCACAGCCTCACAAAATACCGCATAGTGTCCTCCTTTTTGGTGTTATGGATATGGTCACCCTAGCCTAGACAGCTTTTTGATTTCATCTACAGGGGCCATGTGAAGGGATCGATTGCTTCTGTCTTGCTCCCCTACTTGACCAATCCTGTTTAACAATGAGGTTCAGACCGCCCCAGCTCATTTGCATACAAGGACACAGAAATACAGAAATAAATAAATGAAGAAATACATACAGACAGAAATAAAAGAAATACAGAAATGTAGAAATAGATGTATTTAATGATGTCCTGTTAGGTATAACTTATATTGACATATTCCTGTATTTATTTATTTATACATTTATTTAAGCATTTATTTATTTATTTATTCATTCCTGTATTTATTCATTTATTTATACATTTATTTAAGCATTTATTTATTCCTGCATTTATTTATACTTAAGTCATTTCCGGTCCTCCAGAGTACAGAACCACTTCCGGTTCAATCGAGGAGCGAGGAAACGAAAATTTAGAGACTTGGGATGCACCGGAGTGTGCAGATTCAGGGTGCTGCTGCTGTCCCTGTGAAGAATCACTCGTACAGAACCCCTATCTAGCTGGCCGTCACCATGTAGTTTAACCGAAACAGAGGTGAAATCTGATTGGACAAGAGCGTTAAGCAGAGCGCTTAACGAGCTGCGAAGCCGCTCACGAGCAGCCAGAAGCTGAGGAACAGACAAGACAGGAGCTTGTGCAATGACAAAATAAGCTAATAGGGAAAACTAATTATAATACATGTAGTGTATTTGTGAAAAACAATAAAATTATAAAATAGATATAACTTTTAATTATTAAAAAAAATACCTATAACTTTGTATTTGTGTTTAGGCCAGCAGAGAAGGCTTAGCAGGCCCTGACAGCCCGCCACTGGGCAGAGGTGAGCAGGTGGTGACTGTATGAGCCAGAGCGAACATTCAGAACTGAATTTTGCATCACAAACAATGGAAGGACACGTAGCTGAGACAGAGCCTCAGGTTGATGCAAATAAAATGGAGGAAACGGACTGTTTGGAAAAGATTGTGAATCTGCAAAAAGAAAGAAAGGGGAAGTTTCAAAGAGCATATGGTCTCAGAGAGATACTTTTGGGTATGTCAAAGAGGTAAAAGGTACATTTGAACAATTCAATGTTTTCTGTGGTGAAGCAAAGGTTAAACATGAAACGTTGATGCAGTTGTTACCTAAAGAGGGGGTGGGAAAGCAGGAAATGTGGTATAACCTAAAAATGATCAGTGTCAAGCTCTTCATTATGGATGTTACAAAATTGTTGCTTGACAATGAAAGTTTCCCCAATACTGAAAGTGTTGACGTCCACAATGATGGGGATAATGTGGAATTTTAAATGTTGAATACAATGCTTCCAGCAAACGCTCAGGTCAAACAAGTAATGTTTCAAAAGGCAGCAGGTCTACAACATCGGCCACACGGCTTCAGAGGCAGAAAAGGCTGCGGTCATGATACACGTTGCAGCGCTACAGAAGAAGCATGCTTCGGAGGAGCGAGAGGAGCAATTAAGGAGGCAAGATGAGCAATTTAGGAGGGAAAAGGAGCAACTCGAAATGGACACTGAAGTAGCAGCATCTACAGCAAAACTAGAAGTGTGCCTCAAACCATGCCTCAAACCATGACAGTGTTCCAAAGGCACATTCAAATGGAATGCTATTTCAAAAAATGGAATTGCACTCAATGAAATATTCATTGTCTGCTAACGCTCAACCAACAATGGTAAAAACAATGGAAGTGGACGAATATGAAAATACAAAAGCAGGTATTCAGACAAACTACAAGTCTGATCAAATACAATCACATCAATCAGATGTAAATCCTGGTGGTCATCAAGCAACACTATCTCAAGGCAGTCCTCAAATACCTGGAGAGTTCTACAGTCTGTTACAAAAGTAACGGCACTCCTTGTACAGACACAGAACTCTCAGTTTCTCCCACACAGAGAAATTCCTACTTTCGCTGGAGATCCTCTCAGTTCAGATCATTCATCAGAGCGTTTGAGCATTGTGTGGAAGCTAAAACAAACAGAAGGGACTGTTTGTACTATCTGGAGCAATTCACTAGGGGGCAACCTCTAGATATGGTACGTAGTTGCCAGCATATGGCTCCAGAAAGAGGTTATTATGTGGCCAAAGACCTTCTTCAAACACACTTTGGAAATGAGTTAAAGGTCACAGCTGCCTACGTGGACAAAAATCATTGGATGGCCTGCTGTTAAAGCAGAAGATGTTAAAGGGCTACAGGCATATGCATTGTATTTACGAGAGTTGCAATGCTACGGAGGAGTTGCACTATTTAGATCAGAATCAGAATCAGAATCAGCTTTAATGGCCATGTAAATTTTCACATACATGGAATTTGACTCCGGTTTCACTGGCTCTCGTACTTTTTTTCCACACACAATATACAAGATAAATATAAAAATATAAAAAGGACATTAAAGACAGTAGTAAAACAACAAAAAAGTGCAGATAGTGCAGATGAAGAGTCTGTTTAACTGTTCATTAGAGTGACGGCCAGTGGGAAGAAGCTGTTTCTGTGTCTGGTGGTTTTGGCGTACAGTGCTCTGTAGCGCCTTCCAGAGGGGAGGAGTTGGAACAGCTTGTGTCCAGGGTGTGAGGGGTCTGTGGTGATCTTTACAGCCCGCTTCCTGACTCTGGCGGTGTGCAAGTCCAGGATGGAGGGCAGGCTGGAACCAATGGTTCTCTCTGCAGACCTGACGATCCGTTGGAGTCTGACTCTGTCCTGTTTGGTGGCCGATCCAAACCACACAGTGATGGAGGAGCAGAGGACAGACTGGATGATGGCGGTGTAGAACAGGATCAGCAGCTCCTGAGGCAGGTTGAATTTCCTGAGCTGGCGCAGGAAGTACAACCTCTGCTGGGCCTTTTTCCGGATGGTGTTGATGTTGGCGGTCCACTTCAGGTCCCGGGAGATTGTGGATCCCAGAAACTTGAAGGTCTCCACCGCAGAAACAGTGCTGTTGTGTATTGTGAGGGGGGGTAGTGTTGGGGGGCTCCTCCTGAAGTCCACTGTCATCTCTACAGTTTTGGCCTTGTTCAGCTCCAGGTGGTTCTGACCACACCAGAGGACCAGCTGTTCAACCTCCCGTCTGTACGCAGACTCGTCCCCGTCGCTGATGAGGCCGATGAACTCAACATGCCAACAAACAAACACAATAATGCAGAAACTTCATTACAAGCTCAGAGAGAAATGGAGAGCAACTGCATGTGAAAGAAGATGCTATTCTAATGGTCAACAAGGTTCCACAACGAGGTCGCTTACTCACTTGACACATACTGTATGGGAGTTCTTGTAATATCGACTGTATCAAACAGTACTTTTTTGTTTTTGTTTCTAATGTAATGGCTCCTTATGTAAAGTTGTAAATAATTGTTTTGTCCGCTGTCAGAAACAATTCGGGGCCGGTGTGTAAGAGCCATTTTGTGGTGTTTCACTATGTTGGACCTCCCACCACTGGGTGGCGTAAGGCTGACTTCAACGGAGTGACCGGCTCCACTGCGGACAGCACGAGGCTAACCAGCTAACGGAGGTTGCATGGACTTATGTATTGATGCATTCAAGCTCTACTAAGAACTGCTTTATTGCTATCATGATTTGTTCAAATGTATTATTGTATATAATAATTTCATAATCATTGTGGGTTGTATGCAAACAACCTCTATGAAATATGTTTTTTGTTTTACAGTTAACTCTGATTTAGCAAATGTTTAAAACATTTTTTGAGAAGGTGATTAAAAAAATAAGTCAATAGTTATTTGGGAATTCAAAATTAAAAGACTTAAACTTAAAAAAAACTATGATGTACCCCAAAACAACATAAATGTTGTATATCAAATGTCATGACATAGAAAGATGAGACCAGAGTTATAACTGGTGCAGTCATTGGGTTGTTCTCAGCTAGCAGGTACTGGTATGCTTCAGTGTCTTTTTTTAGACTTCCTCCAGGAACTGTTATTGAATCCTCTCACTTCTACTTTCTGCAACTATACCTGAAAGAAAAGAAGGAGAAAAAGTATATCTAGCACCATCTGCAGCAGCGAATTAATGAGGCCTGCAAAGCTTACCATCCATATGCTGCGTTGTATACAAATCAGAATGTGCAGCCGTTGTTGATCCTGACATGCTTTGTTGGATGCAAACAGTGGCGGGCCGTGAGGGCCTGCTAAGCCTTCTCTGCTGGCCTAAACAGAATCACAAAGTTATAGCTATTTTATCATGTAATTGTTTTTCACAAAAACACTACATGTATTATAATTATTTTTCCCTATTAGCTTATTTTCTCATTGCACAGCTTCCTCTGTTGCTCTGCCTTCAGTCAATCAGTGTGACTGGTTGTTGATTTGGACTTAATGACGCAGCAACGGCGAGGTTGGAGGCTTGCTCCACGGAGTGTCCGCTGTTTTCGCACCAAGCATTTTTGACAAATAAATAAAATTGCGTTTGTTTAACTTCATTTAAATTGCTACAATATCGTAACCCTTGTGAGAAGAGACATATGGTTAAAAAAAAGTAAGTAACCGTTAATAAAGCACTTTTTTTCTTGTGGTTAAAATAGCTCCGCAGGTCAGTTCACACACCCTGTGTGACCTCCCTCCATGCCCGTAATAGTGCAAAATTGGCCGTATAGCAGAGTGAGCGTCTGCTGTCCACACATGACAGTCTGTATGAACGCGTCATGTAGTGGGCAGCGCGGGTCGGTCTGACAGTAACTCCCAGTCCGCACCTGATGTGGACACACGGCACTGAAGGCCTAGGTCGAAAACGCACGGCCCGCCACTGGATACAAATGAACATCGTATTCTGCTTGCACACCTGTATATCAATTGGGAATGATTGTATAGTAAATAAATACAGTACTAGCAGTTTTTAGGCTGCTACTAATATAAAGGAGTATCCATATGTTTGACTTAAAGCTGCCGCTATTGTCACACAAAAGCACTTTGGCAGGGATAAATGATGAGATGGAGCGCGTGAGAGTTTGACTGAAGAAGAGGAGGACCGGATAGTGAACAACACAGTACGTGAATATGATAGAGCGAGTGTATCAGTCACACGGACAGCACTGTATTAGACCTCGACGGAGAAGGATAGAAATGATGTAGAGAGCGACGGTGAAAGACAAGAGGTCGAGAACGGGGCAGGACAGCCGTGTGACTGACAGAGAGAAAGGAAACAGAGGAAAGACGAGGATGGAAGAGCATGGGAGAATGTGTAGGCGGAGGAGGAGAGAGGGGTGTAAATGACAGCGGGAACAGAGGAGACAAGATCAAATTAAATGACTTGGTTAGAGAGGTGAAGCAGGAGCAGAAGTGGCACACAAAAACAAAACAAAAATATATATATATATATATATATACACCGCGTTCCAAATTATTAGGCAAATTGTATTTAAGAGTCATAAACATTAATTTTTTGGTTTTTCAATGAAACTCATGGATGGTATTGTGTCTCAGGGCTATTTGGATGATTGAAATCATCCAAATAGTAATAATAATAATTAGTTTGCCAGGTGAGCCCAATCAAAGGAAAACTACTTAAGAAGGATGTTCCACATTATTAAGCAAGCTACATGTTTCAGGCAAAATGGGGAAGAAAAAGGATCTCTCTGCTGCTGAAAAGCGGCAAATAGTGCAATACCTTGGTCAAGGTATCACAACATTGGATATTTCCAAAAGAATTGCGCGTGATCATCGGACGGAGGAGAGAAACTCATGGTGTGGCCCCCATCTTCCCCTGACCATCTTCCCCTCAACTTCACAATTCTTGCATCCATTGAACTTGTGAGTTCTTTGATAGTTTCTGCTTTAATATCTTTGCAGGATGCCATAATAGCCTCCCAGAGCACCTGCTTGGATGTGAACTGCCTTCCACCCACATAGATCTTTTGCTTGATGATGCTCCAAAGGTTCTCAATAGGGTTAAGGTCAGGGGAAGATGGGGGCCACACCATGAGTTTCTCTCCTTTTATGCCCATAGCAGCCAATGCCCCAGAGGTATTCTTTGCAGCATGACATGGTGCATTGTCATGCATGAATATGATTTTGCTACGGAAGGCACGGTTCTTCTTTTTGTACCACAGAAGAAAGTGGTCAGTCAGAAACTCTACATACTTTGCCGAGGTCATTTTCACACCGTCGGGGACCCTGAAGGGGCCTACCAGCTCTCTCCCCATGATTCCGGCCCAAAACATGACTCCGCCACCTCCTTGTTGACGTCTCAGCCTTGTTGGGACATGGTGGCCATTCACCAACCATCCACTACTCCATCCATCAGGACCATCAAGGGTTGCACGGCACTCATCCGTAAACAAAACAGTTTGAAAGTTAGTCTTCATGTAGTCCTGAGCCCACTGCAACCTTTTTTGCTTGTGAGCTTGGTTTAGGGGTGGCCGAATAACAGGTTTAAGGACACTTGCAAACCTCTTGAGCATCCTACATCTTGAAGTTCGCGAGACTCCAGAGGCACCAGCGGCTTCAAACACCTGTTTGCTGCTATTCAATGGCATTTTAGTGGCTGCTCTCTTAACCCTACGCATTTGTTTGGCAGAAATCTTCCTTATTTTGCCTTTGTCTGAACGAACCCGCTTGTGCTGTGAATCGGTGACAAATTTCTTCACCGTCCGATGATCACGCGCAATTCTTTTGGAAATATCCAATGTTGTGATACCTTGACCAAGGTATTGCACTATTTGCCGCTTTTCAGCAGCAGAGAGATCCTTTTTCTTCCCCATTTTGCCTGAAACATGTAGCTTGCTTAATAATGTGGAACATCCTTCTTAAGTAGTTTTCCTTTGATTGGGCTCACCTGGCAAACTAATTATTATTATTATTACTATTTGGATGATTTCAATCATCCAAATAGCCCTGAGACACAATACCATCCATGAGTTTCATTGAAAAAACAAAAAATTAATGTTTATGACCCTTAAATACAATTTGCCTAATAATGTGGAACGCAGTGTATATGTATATATATATATATATATATATATATATATATATATATATATATATGAAATAAGACAAATGGGTTTCACCCATAGGTAAAAGGACAAAGAGGATTGTTCTTGTTAGATATAACTTGTAATCTAAATGTTTTATTAAAACACAAAATTGACCCAACGTCAAGCTGTCAGAGCTTCCACGGAGCCCACACTGTCACTATCTACCTTTCCTGCATAAACATACATTTTGGTTTGAATTTCCAATGAAGTGAGCAAAAACAGGTTAAGAAAGATAAAGATAGAAGCTAAAGAATACAGATTGTGATAGTGAAATCAATGAAACAATGAGAATGAATGACAATGAAATCAAGGAACAAATATCGTTCCTTTTGCAATCATTAAAAAGAAAAGGCGGCATGTGTAGATACAAAAATAAAAGCTATCGTATCTATAACGATACCCCTTAACACAGACCTATAAAGCCAACTTTACTAACCAGGCTGTAATAACCTAATTTGAATAAATAGATCATCAGGATAATAAAAGCATATTTTCACCGCCTCAGGGTTCCCTTCTTCCACGCAATTTTTTTTTTCAGTATTTTTTTATATGAGCTGTTTTCCATGTGGATTTATAGAGTGCCTGTGAGATGGGATGATTGTCAGCTCACTACCCTTGGAAGGATGGATGACTGCATGCCATGTATGAAACCGTACAGAGAGATGTATGGGAAGGGAGGCGAGGAGGGACATTAACTGCTCATGCTAGATTGATCCGTCTAAATGTAATCCACATTACACTAAAAATATCATATCAACCATGCGCAGGCGGTTGTGAAATACACCTGACAGTCATCTTTTCCCAGAAGGCCAGCTGCTGTGCTGCTTCGTGGACGTCCAACAGCTGCACCGTGGGGCTATTTTAAAAAGGAAAGCTGGGGATACATATGTACAATTTTTTTTTTTGTATACATCATGGATTTATCAAGGTACTCGTGAGCAAATACACCGCGTTCCACATTATTAGGCAAATTGTATTTAAGGGTCATAAACATTCATTTTTTGTTTTTTCAATGAAACTCATGGATGGTATTGTGTCTCAGGGCTATTTGGATGATTGAAATCATCCAAATAGTAATAATAATAATTAGTTTGCCAGGTGAGCCCAATCAAAGGAAAACTACTTAAGAAGGATGTTCCACATTATTAAGCAAGCTACATGTTTCAGGCAAAATGGGGAAGAAAAATGATCTCTCTGCTGCTGAAAAGCGGCAAATAGTGCAATACCTTGGTCAAGGTGTCACAACATTGGATATTTCCAAAAGAATTGCGCGTGATCATCGGACGGAGGAGAAATTTGTCACCGATTCACAGCACAAGCGGGTTCGTTCAGACAAAGGCATAATAAGGAAGATTTCTGCCAAACAAATGCGTAGGGTTAAGAGAGCAGCCACTAAAATGCCATTGAATAGCAGCAAACAGGTGTTTGAAGCCGCTCGTGCCTCTGGAGTCTCGCGAACTTCAAGATGTAGGATGCTCAAGAGGTTTGCAAGTGTCCTTAAACCTGTTATTCGGCCACCCCTAAACCAAGCTCATAAGCAAAAAAGGTTGCAGTGGGCTCAGGACTACATGAAGACTAACTTTCAAACTGTTGTGTTTACGGATGAGTGCCGTGCAACCCTTGATGGTCCTGATGGATGGAGTAGTGGATGGTTGGTGAATGGCCACCATGTCCCAACAAGGCTGAGACGTCAACAAGGAGGTGGCGGAGTCATGTTTTGGGCCGGAATCATGGGGAGAGAGCTGGTAGGCCCCTTCAGGGTCCCCGACGGTGTGAAAATGACCTCGGCAAAGTATGTAGAGTTTCTGACTGACCACTTTCTTCTGTGGCACAAAAAGAAGAACCGTGCCTTCCGTAGCAAAATCATATTCATGCATGACAATGCACCATGTCATGCTGCAAAGAATACCTCTGGGGCATTGGCTGCTATGGGCATAAAAGGAGAGAAACTCATGGTGTGGCCCCCATCTTCCCCTGACCTTAACCCTATTGAGAACCTTTGGAGCATCATCAAGCAAAAGATCTATGTGGGTGGAAGGCAGTTCACATCCAAGCAGGTGCTCTGGGAGGCTATTATGGCATCCTGCAAAGACATTAAAGCAGAAACTATCAAAGAACTCACAAGTTCAATGGATGCAAGAATTGTGAAGTTGAGGGGAAGATGGTCAGGGGAAGATGGGGGCCACACCATGAGTTTCTCTCCTCCGTCCGATGATCACGCGCAATTCTTTTGGAAATATCCAATGTTGTGATACCTTGACCAAGGTATTGCACTATTTGCCGCTTTTCAGCAGCAGAGAGATCCTTTTTCTTCCCCATTTTGCCTGAAACATGTAGCTTGCTTAATAATGTGGAACATCCTTCTTAAGTAGTTTTCCTTTGATTGGGCTCACCTGGCAAACTAATTATTATTATTATTACTATTTGGATGATTTCAATCATCCAAATAGCCCTGAGACACAATACCATCCATGAGTTTCATTGAAAAAACAAAAAATGAATGTTTATGACCCTTAAATACAATTTGCCTAATAATGTGGAACGCGGTGTACGGTTATATGGATATAAAAATGCAGTGGGAAAAGTGCAGTGGGAAAGAGTGCAATTTTGCGATTTCAAAAGAGGGAGGTGACTGCAGGATTAACGAGGGACAGGTGAAACTAATCAGGGCGAGACAGACAATCAAAACTGGCTGGGAAAACACACACAAGGCGAGAAGGAAAGGGATTTGAGAGAACTAAAACAAATAAATGAAACAAAAAAAAAACAGCAGGGGCGGAATATGACCAACTGTTCAATTGAGTGTCGAGCAAAAATCCACACAAAAAACATAACTGCAGACACGCGGGAGGATACAGGGATGTACGGGCACTGCCAAAGCCCTCCATTCACACACAGACAGATGGGTGCACATGCAAAAAGGGGACCGGTGTCATTCATTCTGGTTAAGTATTGTTTCGATGGCGGTTGGCGTTTAATTTTCTCATTCTATTAAGTCTACAGAGAGTGGGAGAAAAGAGCCATTTAACACTAATCCTCACCAAATAATACATTCATTTGTATGCAGAATGAGAGGATTTAACGCCAGCTCACAACCACAATGAGACTGGCAGTGAAATGGATGCCACCGTGTCTGTGAACTTGTGCGTTTGTGACTCCATTGGGGATGACGACTGAGAGGGAAGGGGGGGAGATGAAGTGATTACTTCGCAGTCTTCTTGAAAATGAGGCGCATTGTAGTTCCACTCAACTGTTTGTTTGATGGGCAGCTCGTTTGGAGTGAATAATTTGTGCAAGTTGTCTAATGTGTCCGATGAAAAGGCTCAGTTTGTGTGCACATGAGCTTCTGTTACATTGTAGCAGCCGCGAACATTAACTTAACACAGTGACGTGACACCAGGCTGCAAGGCAGTGTTTCAAGTCTGTTTAACCTCTCACCACAAGCAGCATCACTCAGTATATATAACAGCTTAAAAGTAGCCCATGGATTTTTTTTCGATGTGATACGCGATTGTGCAGAAGGTTTTGTGCTATGTCACTAAAGTGAATCACCTTACGCAAACCAAACCCTCCTGTTGCTCCCAAATTCGACCAGGCACAATTCTTTTTTAAATGACCTTTAATCGAATTGTTCCTGCTGATATACAGTAAAAAAAAAAAAAAGGTGATTAAATTACATCTCAGGAAATGCATGTATTCCTGCCCAAATTACTAATCCTGTGGCAAAAAAAAGACATCTGGAGGAAAATAAAAAACAAAATGAAGACAATAAATTATCATATCATATGTCATTGAACCAGATGTACCGGTTCGACTTGATTGAGCAGCCATACAATGGCTTGTATCAAGACATACAGTATACTACAGATAAGATGACTGACATTGATGGAGTGGCTGCGTCTGGTACTCCTACCAAACCTGCCCTGGAGAGAGGTGGCAATGATGGAACATGATGGATAGCTCAGGGTGGAGGAGTGACATGGAGGAGGGGATCTGAGGTGAAGTGAGATGATAGAGATGCAAATTTCAGTTGACAGATCAGCTGTCAGCTGGTTTAGAGAAACGGTTTCTTCTGTTATTTTTTTAAAGCTTATTGTTTAAGCATGTTTCTGTGCAATCTATAATTTAACCCGTCTGTTATAGACTGAGTCCTGTAATTCTCCGTTCAACAAAACCCTCCCCCAAAAACAACGATTGTCCCATTTTAGTCCTAATCCTAAAATACTTTTTGCGTGTAACCTTAAAATCAAAACGTGCTTTGTTCATTTAAATACGAACAATTAAACGAAGGACCGGGCCATAGTGAAAGGCCAATTGGAGGGCATAGGCCGAGACCCCCGGAAGAACGCTGGTCTTTCAAAGCAAATGACAAAGTGACCAAAAGGTGGATTTACGAATGGAAGGCGGGGTTAAAGGTAACGCTATCGCTCTCGCCGCTTTGAGCCCGTTGATTCAAAAGCAGTGCCGGAGATCTGGGTCATTTTCCGGGGTCAAACTATTTTGTCGTGATGTGTCACTGAGAAACATTTATAGGAATAAAACAAACACTATATTCAATTCACACATCGATGGTGAAGACTCAGTCCTTCACGTGTATGAAACTAGGGTTATTCGCTGGGCCTGTACTGGTGGTAAGGTAAAACTAGTGTTCAGCTTGTTTCATGCACTATACTGCGTACCTGCTTCAAAAATGAAGGAATAACAATGTCCCTTATTCCAATAAGAAGCATTGATTAAATCAGAGTGTGTTGGTGGGGGGATGTCCTGCCAACGCTCTGGGCCTGCAGGGCTGTTCTGTTCGTCTTGATCCTCAGCATAACACACAGTTCAATGTAAGTATAATGAGGCAGAGATAAAGACAAACCTGAAACATACAGTACATGTCAATCTGTGTGACACACACACACACACACACACACACACACACACACACACAGCTGTGAATCAGATATATTAGTTAGTTAGAAGCCAGATATGTGCAGTAAACAAACCATTATGTGATTAAAAGCTTAGTGACAAACGGAGACTGGCTCGAGGGCAATATATATTTATCCCTGAACTACATTTATGTAATTTGTTGTTAAAAGAACTGCCTATAAGGAATTAAGGCCTTAGTATTTCTCACTATTGTGCTGCTGGACACCAGGCATTGATTACAAGTCAGTGTCAGGTAGTTCTAATTGAGAGGCCACTGTGATGAGAAGATCGATACATGGGATATTTGCTGCTTATAGTTGGAGTTAAACTATAATCCTTTAATACAACTTTGTGATAGGTATATATGGCAGTTGGAACATAATTTGGCCTGGAGCTTGAATTTAAATATTAAGATAGTGTCTCTTCCAGTTTGGCGGGAAGGTTGTTCCAAATGGTGGGAGCCGAGCACCGACACGGCTGACTGTTCCTTAGCTGCGGTTAATTATTTAAGCGGGTGGTATTTGTAACAGTGCTCCATGAATTAATCATGATAGACCGCACACGGCGCCACTGCAGGTCAGGGAAGAGGAACTCTGCAGCAAAATATTCCTATTTTTAGATGCAAAGTATCTTAATGTCCAACGGAGGCAGCGAGGTCACCCAGTTGTGTCACATTTCAGCCCCAGGAATACTTTGTTTTACCTGTGAGTAGGTAACATGTATCCCATATCCCGATACATTCTCATGTCGACTGGTTGGGAATTTTCAGTGTTTTTCAAGTGATGCTTGAAATAAACAAGGCAGCTGTTAGGTGATGCTACTAGGCCTGCTGTTCACATCAAAGTGACTTCATCTCAGATGAAGGTTCCAAATAAAGTAAATGCCCCCCCCTTTCCATCAGTCATTAATATGCATCCTGTATCAGTGCATCATCTCATTACAGTTAAGCTTGACAGGAAATGTGGAAAAGCTTTCTTGCAATCTTGTGGTGGTGTGAATCATGACTAACTTCTGTCAGAACTCAGGTGGAAGTAGTGTGATGGTGTTGCTGTGGCACAGAAAAATGTAATGACTGTAGGTCAGGGGGGTCATATGGTCGCTCAAACTTGGTCAGAAAATGCTCAAGATGAGGCTCTGGTGCCAATAGCACTTATCCCTTGCTCATACCAATTGTAATTGTAAACCAACCAACCAGTGAGGAAGCGTGTAATTGTCACTCACACTGTAAAATAAACAACGGGGTCAGAATGATCTCCTCATTTATAACACTATGTCAAAAGCCTTGTTTTGTCATTTGAGGACCTGCGGGGTCATGCACATTCACATTTGTTCTCCCTTTCCTGAGTGAAATTATCTGCATAATAATGGTTAAAATATACAACAGTAACTACGAGCATGTTGGAACTTTTAAAAATGGTGCTATGATTTTCCTTGAAACATGATCAATTTTAAGGAATTATCAGACTTAGGACTTTATTCAATCAGAAAATGTCGCAGTATCTTCGCTATCAGTCTTTGTCAGGCACACTTCCCTCTGAGCTGTGGTAACAAAGTGGTGTTTGTTTGGAACATGTTTCCCCATTTCAATGTGAGTTATTGAATTATTCAGTCGGTTGCTCATTTGTAAAATGCATCTTCAGAGGTAGGTAGTGATTTTCAAAGTATTGGCAGTTTTGCTTGTCCATCTGAAAATGGAATATACACTGGACAGAGAGTTGATGAGCTCTTCTTCCATGGTACGTTTTGTAGTGTGTTCAAAGTTACATTTATTCAACTGGCATAAAGAGAGAAGAAAGGACTCGGTGGAAGTCACAGAAAGAAAAGTGATGGC
The DNA here is from genome assembly GCA_038501785.1 of Myoxocephalus aenaeus. Taxonomy (NCBI): domain Eukaryota; kingdom Metazoa; phylum Chordata; class Actinopteri; order Perciformes; family Cottidae; genus Myoxocephalus; species Myoxocephalus aenaeus. The sequence goes on from JBAMJR010000097.1 coordinate 179,273, forward strand.
AGGAGAAGCCTGAGAGAGAAGAGAATTTGAGAACTAATACAAGGGTCACAGGGAACACTAAAAAAGAGATGTGAATGTGGGGGGCTGCAAGGATGGATGCTTGAAAAGTGGGCAGATTTTGGCATGAAAAGCAATAAAGAGAAGAGAATGACAGAAGGTTATAGACAGAGAAGAAAGAGGCACACTATGTGAAAGTGACAGATAAAAAGGAAGACGTGACAGATGAGCACAGTGAACCATCCACCGCTGCAGAAAGAAATACTTCACGAAAAGACAATGCCCCACAAAAAAGAAAATATATATATATATATATATATGAAAAGAATAAAAGTGGTAGTGCAAAAGAGGAGGAAGGAGCGGTAATGGGCAAGACGAGATATGACGGGAGAGAAAGAAAAAAGGGAGGATTAGAGGTAGAATGGATGAAATGACAGAAAGGAGTTGAGGAGGAAAAAGACCTTAAAACGAAGATATTGATGATTTTGCACCTGATGGGTTTGGTGGATCAGCTTGTCTCTCTACCCCCCTCCACCTATCCCCCACACACCCTCTCCCACGCATGCCCACACGCCCTCCCTATGGTCGGCTGCATATGGATTGATGGTCCACAGAAGACACAATGGCCTCCTTTGGGATAGAAAGAGCTTCGCTCAATTTTTCTTTGTCACCCATTGTGTGCGAGTGAATGTGTGTGTGCGTGCACTCCGGACAAAAGGCTTTTCTTGAACGCTCTAGATAGACTTCATAGCCGGCGAGAAACTGGAAAACCTAGTCTTTATACAGTGCCGCAGCTGCCGGAAAAGGTAAAACAGCTTAGATAAGATAAAACAAATTAATTAAAACTACCAATACCTCTGCTCTGTCTTTCTCTGTGAGCTGCCAGTGTCCTGTGTTTGCACTGCGATGTCACTAGTTGAGTTTTCCACCTCGCACAACATATTTCCTGTACCAAGTCTACGTGCACTGGTGCACACAGAGAATATTATGCTGTCATGATTATAGTCCATAAAACTTAATATAAATATATATATATATATATATATATATATATATATATATATATATATATATATATATATATATATATATATTGAATATGGGCAGACCAAGTCCAACTATCAGAACCTTCATTGTGGTGGAAGTATTGCTCTTGGCGTCCATGTTTAGAGACCCATAGCGGCTGATGCCTTTTCTAAAAGCTCTTTCCTTCCTCTCCCGCCTTCTAATTGAGGCTCAAGGTTGCAACTTCAATTACGCATCCCCTCTCTCACAAACACATGCATTATCAAGTTATGGATCTCCTTTGGACAGCCTGACGGCTGCACTCGCTCGCCCTTCGTTAAGTGTCCAGAGGGCTGTGTGTTAATGGTGTGTCTCAAACAATGGTCATTTAGGCGACGACAAATATGGCATTATGTGTCCTGCTTCTCCATTTAGCCTGCTGTCAGATGTCTCTCCAGCACACACAGGACTCTTATCACACAGTGAGTAGTAGAGGGTGTAATCATTCCTTGAGGTCTCCAAGAAGATGGACTTGCTCCGACTAACAGACCTTCTCCGAGCTTTATCAAGCATTCGCAGGCCATCCGAAGCCCTCCTTCTCCCGCCCAGGCCAGTGATTTCACTTGTCATACAAATGTGTCAGCTGCTGCTTGATTGACAGCTGTCATGGCGTTTGGCAGTCCAGAGCCATAAGGGGGGGCGGGGAGGTGACAACACACACATGCCTTAACAGACGAAGGAAATGGATGGCTTGGGGAAGGGGGATCCGTCCTTTTCTATTTAACGATGACCCCTATTGCCTTGTTTTCAAAAAGCAAAAGTATCATAATGTAATGTTTAGTCTTGCCTCAATTAAAGACAATACAAATCATTTAAAAAGCTAGATGGAAACAGTTATTATGCTAAATTGCCTTTGTGGTCCACAGATAAATGGAAAAAAAAGCAGAAGATATAAATAAAGAAATTAAAATGAATATCCACCAAATAAGTCTTGGGTTCTCTAAGAACTGCCACTTCAACCTCAAAGGGTTTGAATCCACAGTCCAGCCTTTCTGGAGAATTGTCATGCGTTTCCTATATTACTTGTGTGACGTCAAAGCCCATCCATGAAAACCAAATGCACAGCCAATTACTTTTCTCTGGCCGGGAGTACTCCGGTCATCATATCTATATTCACAGGAAACTTCTACGACTTTAAGATACATTTAAGATCATTTCTCTTGAGGCACCTGGTACTTGGAGCCCGGGTCGTTTCTTCTTTTTTTGAAACGTTGCATGTTCAACGTACATTTATTTGCATGTTTGACGACGCCGGAGAGCGGTTAACAAAAACGAGGAGGGATGTCACATCTAATTAACAATAACAATTTAGGAACGTTAGTTAACGTTGTGTAGCAGGTCGGTGCCAAAACACGTGAGAAGTGATCAGATGGATGTAATTGACCGGAAGAGAAAGGCTTCACTGGACTTCGATTTCAGAGTTTGTAAATTTGAATCAGTAAAGGTTTCATCCGTGCATGAGTACTCAGACATGGCAAACACAATCTGTCCGCATGTCCCCCCGCCTCTTGCTCGTTTTTAACCCTTCTGTCGTGTTCGGGCCAAATCTGACTGATTTACAACTTTAATCACTCATAAATATTGTGTTTTGCATCTGATTGCCTCAAGGCCTTATGATATCCTCCACACTAGGCGTTTGAACATATAAAATCACCACTGTCATTGAATTTCTTGTGGTTTAGTCAACTTTGTAACACCCATGGTGTTCCCGGTCAAAAGTGACCGCAATATGAAATTAATGGGAAACAGTAGATTATGTCCATTTATTAGATGGAAAACTGCCCCATACACATCCACACATCATCAGAGATGGAGGATACCAGCCAGACGCTGCAGTCAAGTCCTCTTTTAAAAGTGTTCTGTCTTTATTGTTTTCATGAAGGTGTAATTCAAGCAGTTCTTCAACTATAGTAAATGTCTATGAGACTTATTACACTGTTATTTATACTATTTTAATTTAGCGTTTCACTGTTTTCTTTTTAATCTTCTCAACATGCAGTACATTGTGAGATTTTGCGATTTTTGCGAGATTTTGTGATGTAATGTCAAATGTCCCTTTATTATTTGTCTTGAGGACATGTATGAAACTATGTAAATTATGTATGGAATGTGTATTCTTGTCTTTCTTTTATTTGTGGGGAATTAAATGCAAAAGTAGCAGGTTGTGTAACCCTTTGTAAATAATCGGTAACATTTTGGCATATACCGTAAAATTTTGTGCTGTCAAACGATTAAAATATTTAATCGCGATTAATCGCATTTATGTCATAGTTAACTCGCAATTAATCACAATTTTTTTTTTCATTTTAATGCTCTTATCAACATGAAAAAGTTGATTGGCTTGCTTTATTCTATTGAAAAACAACTGCCAAATAGGGCGGTACAAAATAAAATTATAAAGTGCACATTTCAGGTAAACAAGGGAGAGAGGGAGAGAGAGAGAGAGAGGGAGGGAGGGAGAGAGAGAGGGAGAGAGAGAGAGAGAGAGGGAGAGGGAGAGAGATTTTTTGATTTTTCAAAAACACTTTATTTACATACTTATCATTTTTCCAATTTCTACAAATAAAGTGCTAATGCATTAAAATCACAGGTTGTTTGTTAAAAAACCACATAATTTATCTAATAAAAACTTGTGCAAACACCAAATCTTCTTCGACAATAGAGCAAACGATACCATCAAAACACCAGCGCTTTTTAAAAGCGTCTAAGTCTCCAATGTGTCTATAAAAACGGAACTCTAACCAGAGTCTGGCTCTTACATTGCACAGCCAGACTGCCCTGGCCTCCTGCCCCTCCCCGTTCTCCACTCGGGCTTTCCTACTTAAATATATGGCCATTTTTGCCTCTCCTGACAGATAGTTCAGGAGCTGCCACTTTTCTTTTTCTACCTTCTTGTAGGCAGCTCCCATGATAAAAACCTTTTCAGTAAAAACCACGTTAAAAAGACTAAAAACCAATGTTAAAAGAGAGAAGAGACTTGCAAGTCTCTTGCACTCAGTAAAAACATGGAAGATGGTCTCCCGGAGATCGCAGAAGGGGCACCGGCTCAGAACAGCCGGATTAAGAATGGAGATAAACGCATTTGAGGCGACAGCACCGTGTAAAATCCTCCACTGGAGGTCGGCAGTCCGTTTCTTCAGGGGAGGTTTGTATAAAATCCTCCACTGTGGGCCAGGTCCATTTTGCCCCAGTCTCTCTGACCACACAGTGGGGCGCCGGTTGCACAGCCCAGACCTGTTTAAAACCTTCACACAGTTAAAATACAGAGTCTTCTTGTCTGCCTTGTGCAGTGTCAAGTCTTCTGGGCGTGTCGTAGCAAGCAGGGGGCTGGTGAGTTCCCCTAGCCCCGGGCTCAGGGAGATCTCAGGGAAGGGGTCTGCAGGGTCTGGCTCGACTTCTCCTTGGCTGTAGTTTCTGAGGAGGCTCCTCTCCTTCCAGGTCAGCCTTTGTCTCCACAGCTACAGGAGCCTCCTCGCCACCCGGACAGACTGCAGCCCCAGCAGAGAGCCCAGGGCCGGGGCATCGCTCAGCGTCGGCCCCACTGCATTCACCAGCTGCTGCAGGCACAGTGCTCCAGACCTCAGCAGCGCTCCCGTCAGGCCGGGGGTGGTACTGCTGCTGACATCCAGCTTCGCTCTGTAAATCAATGGTTCTCTCAGCAACCAGTAAAGAGAGTTAGACTGTGGGCACCTTTTACGAGTAAAAAGGGCCCAAGATTTAAAAACACCCTGATAAAACGGAGGCAGCCCACTTAACTTTAAAACACTAAAATCAATTAAAAACAGAGCAGTATCCAGCCCCAGGTTGTTTGCACTTCTGAGGATGCAGCTAGCCACATCTCTCCACACTAAACCCTCCGGACTTGTAAGATATTTTTTTATAAATTGGAGTCTAAAAGTGGCCGTCCGGCTGGCCAGGTGGACGAGGCCCTGTCCCCCCTCCTCTCTGGCTAAAAACAGCACCCCTTGTGGCACCCAGTGTAGACCCTCCCAAAAGAAATCCACCATCCTCTTCTGTATGTGGGCTAGAAAGCCTGAGGGAGGGTCTAGGCAAGTTAGGCGGTGCCACAGCTGGGATGCTATAAGGTTATTTAAAACCAGTACTCTACCTTTAAAAGACATCTGAGGGAGCAGCCACTTCCACTTGGAAAGCTTTCCCTCAATTTTTTCTGTGACGCCCTCCCAGTTCCTCTGGACCACATTCTCCTGTCCGAGATGTATCCCCAGGTACCTGAATCCATCCTTTCGCCACACTAAGTTCTGGGGAAGAACTGGGAGGCCGTCACGCCATTCACCGACAGCGAGGGCTTCACTCTTCTTCCAGTTCACCCTCGCTGCCGATGTCCTGCTAAAAACCTCCACAATGTTGATTAAAAGGTCTGCATCCCTCTGGTCCTTAATAAAAACAACGATGTCGTCGGCATAGGCCGATAAAATCATCTTCCCACTAAAACCAGGTAAAACCAAACCTTGCAGGCTAGAGCGTATCTTGATGAGGAGGGGTTCCAGGGAGAGTGAGTAGAGCATCCCGGACAGAGCACAACCCTGCCGGACCCCTCTACCCACTCTAAAAGGACCACACAGACTGCCGTTTATCTTCAGCACACTCTCAACCTCATTGTACAACACTTTGATCTTAGCTATGAAGCCAGCGCTGAACCCAAACTTCCCCATCACTTTCCAGAGGAAGCTGTGTTCAACGCGGTCAAAAGCCTTTTCCTGATCTAGAGAAATCAGACCAGTGTTAATACCCAACGAGCTGGATACCTCCAAAACATCACGAATGAGGTAGACATTGTCTACCATGGACCTGCCGGGCACACAGTAGGTCTGGTCCCGATGGAGGACATGCTCCATAGCTCCCCTCAGCCTGGATGCAAAGAGTTTGGACAGAAGCTTGTAATCCACACACAGTAGAGACACAGGGCGCCAGTTCCCGATGTCCTGCAGGTTCCCCTTTTTTGGTAGCAGTGTTATCACAGCTCTCCTGCAGGACATCGGCATGGAACCAGAGGCCAGACTCTCATTAAAAACCTCAAGCAAGTCGCTTGAGAAAATACCCCAGAAAGCCTTGTAAAACTCCGCTGTGAGGCCGTCAATGCCGGGAGCACGCCGCCCCTGCATCCCCTGCAAGGCGGCCTCCAGCTCCGGCAAACTTATGGGCCTGTCGAGCTCTGTGTTTGTCCCCTCAGGGACCTGAGGTAGTTCCTCACAGAACCCCTCCATTGGTGCTTCCTCCTCCCTGTACTCGCTCGTATACAGGGAGGAGTAGAAGCCCACAGCTCGCTTTCTGATCTGGCTTGGTTCCACAACCGGCTGCCCTGCGTCTGCCAACAGTGAGTGGATCACCCTCCCCTGCCCACTCTTCTTCTCCAGGCCGAAGAAGAAGCTAGAGGGAGTATCCATCTCCGTGATGGTCTGGAATCGGGACCTGACCAGTGCGCCCTGAACTTTAACGTCTAACAGGTCGGCCAGAGCCATTTTTTTTCCTTTGAGGACTTCAATATGTCCTCGATCTCCTGTGGACTCGCCTAAACTTTCTAGTTCCACTATATCAGTCTCCAGGTCCTTCATAGATCTGGTGATGTCTCGGGTGACGTTGAAAGTGTGCTGCTGACAAAGGAGCCTAATCTCAATCTTACCATGGTCCCACCACTGCCTAAGATTGCTAAAATCGCTCTTCCTCAGCCTAAAAAGATCCCAGAAGTAAATAAGGACCTCTCTAAAATTCTTATCAAAGGTTAAAACTGAATTAAAATGCCAATAGGCACTTTTGGGTAAAATGTTCCTAATAAAAACATTACATACAAGCAAAGAATGATCAGTAAAACCAGCAGGAACAATACTGCACATCTTAAAAATATTAAAATGATGCTTAAAAACATAAATACGGTCTAACCTGGCTGAGGAGATCCTACCCTCCCTAAAGTGGGACCATGTGTACTGTCGGCAGTCAGCGTGCATCCTTCTCCACACATCCACCAGGCCATGAGAATGGACCAGCTGCCTCAGAACCTGCTGGGAAGCTGGATGTGGCTCTGTGTGATTACGGTCTTTTAAATCACTTTCCGTACAGTTAAAATCCCCACCCAAGAATAAAAAATCCTCCGAGGCACAGCCATTTAAAACATCATTAATTTTTTGTAAAAACAGCATCCTCTCTGCACCGGTTGCTGGAGCATACACATTAATAAAAACCACCGTAAAAAGGTCGAACCGTGCTTTAACTAAAAACAACCTCCCCTCGATGATGTGTTTGACCTCCAGTGAAACCGGGGTAAAAGACCTGGAGAAGAGGAAGCCCACTCCTGCACTGAGGTTCGTGTTGTGACTCAGGAGGACTTCCCCTTCCCACTCTCTCCTCCAGTCGGCCTCGTTGGTGCTGTCGCTATGCGTTTCCTGTAAGAAGAGAACATCTATACGTTTCATTTTGTTAAATTCAGAGATAGATGTTCTCTTCTTTACATCTCTGGCTCCATTCACATTCAAAGTTCCTACTCTAAAATTATGCATTACAAGTAAGAGATTTAAAACAAAAATAAAAACCAATAAATTAATTAACACACACATTGGAGCTTTCACCATCCTCCTTGCTCATTGCTCGTTTTACTTTAGGCACAAGTTTTTTTAGCCTATAGCCCTCCTTCTCAGTGAGGCCGGACTCCTCCCTCCGACTCATGTGATGTCTGGCTGAGGCGTGGAATAAAACCAAATCGGGAAAGAAGTCTCCAACTTGTACTCCCTTCTTTCCTTTTGTTCTTTGTAAAAATATTTTTATCTTTTCTGCAGTGTACATTTCTTGTTGCTGACTGCTGCTCAAACTAAAAGCCGGAGCATCACTGCTGTCCGACACCACCTCCTCACTGTCACTGTCGTCAGACTGCCTCTGCCCCCGACCCGTCTGCTCGTCCTCCCCAACCTTGCTGGCCTTAGCCTCCCCGCCTGTGCCTTGGCCCTTTTTCTTCCTTTTAGAGGCAGCTTTTGTCTCTCCTGCTTCCTCTTCCTCCATCTCCACTTGCTCAGCCCACCCGCTTATACCTTCTTCCTCTGACTCCGCTCCTCCGCCAACCTGCTCTGCCTCCTCTACGGGCTTCTCACCCGCACCGTTTTTACCCACTTCCCCTCCATCTTCACCATTTCCCACTTTAACCACAGCCTCCCCCTTACTGCACTGGTCACCGTCACCACCACCACCACCACTCATACTCACCCTGTGCTGGCCAGGCACAGCAGCAGCGCCACGCCGCGGCGCCGGAACGGGCCACCCAGCCGCCGCGCCCCCCGCCGGAGACGCAGCCGCCGCGTCCCCAGCCGGAGACGCAGCCGGAGACGCAGCCGCCACGACCACCGCCGGAGACGCCGGCGCGGCGGCGGGCCGCCCAGCCACCGCACCAGCGTCCCCAGCCGGAGACGCAGCCGCCGCGTCCCCAGCCGGAGACGCAGCCGCCACGACCACCGCCGGAGACGCCGGCGCGGCGGCGGGCCGCCCAGCCGCCGCACCAGCGCCCCCAGCCGGAGACGCAGCCGCCGCGTCCCCAGCCGGAGACGCAGCCGCCACGACCACCGCCGGAGACGCCGGCGCGGCGGCGGGCCGCCCAGCCGCCGCACCAGCGCCCCCAGCCGGAGACGCAGCCGCCGCGTCCCCAGCCGGAGACGCAGCCGCCACGACCACCGCCGGAGACGCCGGTGCGGCGGCGGGCCGCCCAGCCGCCGCACCAGCGTCCCCAGCCGGAGACGCAGCGGCGCCGCCCGCCCCACCCGGGCCAGGCGGAGCCGGGTCCCCGCGCTTCGGACAGGCCCTCACGGTGTGCCCCTCCTGCCCGCAACCAAAACATTTCATCGCCGACGATGTTGCATAAATCACGTATTCATAATCATCTACCTTAACACGGAAACAGAGGTTGAGCTCTTCATGCCGGTTGTTAAGTATCATATACACGTGCCTACGGTGAGACACTACGTGTTTCAGCAACTGAGACCTGCATCCAGACAAGATCTTCTTTACCGGGGACACCACCTTCCCGTGTCTGGAGAGCTCTCTGCTGAGGAACTCGTCGGTGATGAACGGAGGGACGTTGGACAGCACGATCTTAGTTGCTGGTTGCGTTAACAAACCGTTCACCGTGAGGCCTGCCTCCACAACACGGTTCACCTTTTCCACCTGGTCCAGGAAGATCACCACGGCGCCGTTCATGCGGGCGGCCGACTTAATGCCGCCGTGCCCGACTTTCTCCCCCACAGCCAGCCCTATGTCCTCCACGCTGCACGAGAAATCCACGGCGACCTTAATGCCGTGCTTCCTCGTGAGGTGGGACAAAGTGTCTCCATTTACCATGGCGTCTAGAGACGCCGACCGGCGAGACGCCGGCAGGAGGAAAGAAACACCCAAAGAAAAACACCAAACTACCCAAAAAAATATACAACAAAACAAGCTTAAACTAAGGTGACACCCAACCAATAAACCACATTAAATTAATATATATATAACTAAGGGAAGAAAATAAATCACAAGGAAACGCTCACTCGACTCACTCACTCACGCTCACACACGCTCACTCCCAGCATGCATCAGAGAGAGAGAGAGAGAGAGAGGTGAACACAACAGTCAGGCTCTCGAAGGTAATGTCGTTGGATGCGATGCGTATTCTATCAGCTAGACCCTCGTCCTCCACAACGTTAACAGGCCTACACGCAGTAGCACCATGTAGCTATGGCTGCAATAAGTCTGTTCTTGTTGTGGTGTCCATGTGTTTCTGAAGTCATCCATTCTTGTCTCTTGGGGGGCGTAGCAGTGGTGTGTAGCATGCCGTGAACTTACATTTACGTTGAGATCGGTCGACCAATGACAGTTCTCTCTACAGTCAGAGCTTGCGCAAGAAGGTGGAACGTGAGGGAGATACCATTTCCAAAACTTGTAAGGGGTTAATAACTATTTTCCCGGACGTAGCAAAATCCCGGACGTTTTTGGAATCCCTGCCGGACGTTTTTTTTAGGTCTCGAAAAGAGGACATGTCCGGGAAAAAGAGGACGTCTGGTCACCCTACGTTAGCCGAGCTTCCAAGCCCAGACGGCGTGCCTATTGTTTTGCTTCCGGTTGAGCTACATCCGGCGTGGTGCTCGCGAAAAAAAAATTGAAAAATTGAAATGCGTTAACGCCGTTAATAAAATTGACGGCGTTAAAATTGGTTTGCGTTAACGCCGTTAATAACACGCTAATATGACAGCACTAGTAAAATTACCTGTAAAACACAGTTAACCTACTATCACATACTGTAATCCAGGATACGGTAAAATACAGTAAAAAAAATAATTACTGCCGTCCCTGCTGCCAGTAATTTACTGACACTAAATTGCTCCCGTAGCTGCGCCTACGGTGTATGAATGTTAGATAGTCCTGATGTGGCACCTTGCATAGCTCCTCTCATCAGTGGGTGAATAATTCCTATGTAAAGCGCCTTTGAGTATTCAGAAAAAGTGCTATATAAAATCTGTCTTATTATTATTATTTCATGGTGAAATTGTTTAGTGTGACCTTTCCTACTGAAGCCAAACGTCAGCTCGTACACGGGGAATATAACAATCTAATGGGCCAAAAGTAATGATATTTTACTTTACAAGTTCAGCCCCACTTCTGGGGAGGCTGAAAGACAAGCAAAGTCATTGCGGTGACTTTCACAAATATCCAATTTAGGTCTTAAAGCCACTGGGGGGCGAACGGGAGAACTTGTTCGGACGTGTGTTCTGTGCCACAAACAATTAAGTGTCCAGTGCGCTGTCACTCTTTCCATCCATTTATTCTGTTGCACAGTAACACCAGAGTATTAGATCCTCATTGTTCAATTGTACTTGTATTAATGCGTTTTACATGCTTAGTAACAGGATAACGACAGGATAAGACGACACATTGACACAACCACGGTCAAAAACTGTTTGATTCCCGTCCACACACCATCTTCTCATTAGCAGGCACTTACCTATATGCCCTGTGGACCATGTTGTACAAGACCACTCCCATCTGGAACACCGTGGTGGGGCCGGCTTTGTACTCCCGGCAATTGAATCACTCTGGTGGGTAGTAAGTACCTAGAATATACAGACATACAGTAATACAAAGACAGTGAGGAGGAGCTTTGTTTCAATGAAAAAGTATTTTCCGCCTTCGAAAACGTTTCTATCCTCGAGTTCAGTAGCTGCATCAACGAGCTGCTTCATTATAATCTGACAGACAAAAAGAGAGAGATGAGGATGCTTTGACATGTGTTCATGGCTGTGACTCAGAGCTGACGACAGCAGCTTACCTTGGCTTCCTCTTCTTTCAAGCAGCCTCCTTTCACTTCAGTGTAGTGCTGAAGATCTACGGCAGGGACCGGCCTCTCCATCACCAGGATCAGCTCCCAGTCCACATTGTACCAGTGGAGCAGGGACACCGGTGCTGATGGCCTCTCTCAGTCGGCCGCCAGTTTTAGCATGGGACCTCCGCTGGGATCTGCCTCCCATTTTTGTCCTGAAACATCACAACAAGTTAAAGGATGAGAGAGAAACGTGATTCATCCAGAATACACTAAAGAGAGAGAGTGTTGAATACAGCAGATCTTAACAGCAGCAGCTGGCGCTCACTCACCTTGTGGTCGTACAAAAGTGTGTCCCTGGGAATGTGTTTGATGGAGACCTACGAGATACAAACAAGACTTTGGTTAACACTTCCTCAGCGTACTGTGTGTGTGTGTGTGTGTGTACAAGAACATGCGAGTAATACTTACCGGCAGACGATCTGCTTTGCGGTAGCCAGCAAACACAGATCCATATCCTCCTTGGCTAAGTTTCTCCCGTTGCTGGTACCTGGCATTAAACTTGAGTCCAGTCTCGTTGGACTCCACTGGTTATCCACTGAATACATTAATACAGCATAAAGTACTATGTACAAACATACAATACTAACTCTTTCTCAGTCATCTGGCTGACGATTCTACAAACTATTAAAATGTCCTCAGGTTTGTTCCGAATTGTTCATCTTGATCAAAGCACTTTAGTGAATACAGAACTATTTTTGGCTTTTGGGACTTTGGTCCAGACTGAACTGTTGAATCCTGATTTTACAGATCCACTGACTTTTCTTAAAATCGCCACCAGCAGGTTTAGCTTTTTAGTAAAATAAACCTCAGCGCTTTTTCACCGTCGTGCCAATGACACGATGAAAGCTAATAAAGTCTGTGGCGGTGTTGTCTAGAGGGGCGAGGAGGCCCCGCGGTGAGGGCCACGGCTCGGCTGTTCCCCTTGACTTTCCATTTGTGTGTGTTGGCGGCGGGAGCAGGGAGTGAGGGGTCAATAGAATTGGGTCTGACAGGTTCTGTTATTAGCTGTGAATGAGTGTGTGTGTGTGTGTGTGTGTGTCTGTCTGTCTGCGACTGGTAAATATCGAAGGAAATTAGTTGTCTGGCCGCGACGAGACGGCCATCCGTCTCCCCGAGCAAAAACAGAAATACAAAAACAAATGGAGGGAAGGAAAGAGAGGAACACGAAAGGGATTGATAAAGGACAGGCAGTCAGGCAGAAAATATAAAAGTGATGGAGAAATTTCCCGAGACAAAACCACTGGAAGGCAGAGGAACGAGAACAGAAGGAAATGAGCAATAATAATAAATGAACGACCCATTACATCTTGAGTTCAGACATAAATCTTGAGAAGTACAACTGCTCCAGCGCTATGTGTTCGCTGATCTGGTTCGTTCATTGTAAAGTTAACAAATCATTCATTCATCTTGCTACTTTTAATTATAAATCTGTCAAAAATGTTATATCCCCTGGGGAACAGAGTCCTGTGCTGCTGCGGCTCTGGATACACACTTTTCTGCTAAATAAAAATCTGAAAAATGCATATAAACCCAGCCAAAGTGTTGAACTTTTAAAAAGGGGACATATCATGAATTACTCACTTTCACAGAGCTTGTGCACATACATTCGGGTATCTGGAGTGTCTACCAACCCACAAAAACTGTGAAGTAATTTTTTTTCTGTTGGCCTAACTTTGGAGGAAGAAAAATATTCGGGCCCCACCGCACCAACAAAATTGTAACAAAATGGTCCAACATTTTGTGACTCCTCCATCCGTGCGTTTTCAAATAATAGAAGAAAGAAAATTGAAATCCCTTTCAAGTAAACCAGATTGCTATATTCTGTTTTGCAACAGCAGAAGAGCCGACCTCACGGAGATCTCACGGAGGCTTTTAGCAAAGAGCCAAGAATCGGCGAGTCGCGCATGCGCAAGTGTAACCTGTTAACGCCGTAACGTAAACATTTCCATGAAAGTACAGGCATTTCTCCATGTATTTTTTTATGACGTTTTATGTCCGTGTACTTTGCACTTTTGTACTATGTAAAGTTATAATGTTCATGGGGAGAGTGGTCGTCCTGAAACCACAAGGTAGCGGTTCATCCCTGTTCTCTCAATAGTTTGCATGTCGAAGTGTCCTTGAGCGAGACACTGAAGCCCCAGTGCTCCTTAATTACTAAGGATGGGTCAAATGCAGAGAATAATTTCCCCACTGCGGGACAAATAAAGGATTATTTATTTATATTACAGGTGCGCCCCACCTGTAATACCTCCGCACCCCACTAGAGGGTCGCGCCACAGTTTGAGAACCACTGGCCTAACTAGATCAGAAAAATGTGATTCAGAGCAGACTGAGCTATTTTATTTTGGAGAGGGGTCCTTAAAGAGACAGGCGCTAAAACAGAGCATTTCAGACAGAGGGGGAAGACAGGTAAATTCAGACGTACAGGAGAAATTATCAACTTTTTCCAACATGAAAGCATGTAAACACGTTCTAGTAGAACCCCAATGATACAAGTACGAGCCTGAAAATGAGCCCGATATGTCCCCTTTAAGCGTGTGTACCTATGTAATGTTCAGTAACTCCCGCTGGGAGACAATCAAGGGACTGCTGCAACACCTGCTTCTCGTTGTGCTTCACAATAAAAGTGCCTCGCTTCATTGTCGAACCACTGCTGTTCTGGAACACGGCGCTTTTAAGAAAAACAATACATTATTTTGCGACACTATTTCCACCGACATAGAGGAGCTGTGTAAGTCTGCTGTCTAGCGAGCCTCATTTGAGAAGAAACAAGAAGGCAAAACCACCCAAAGACATTTATTGCTCTCATTAAAGCGGCACCTATCGATTCTCAGTACCCAGCGGTGGCCGTTGCACGGCATTGTTTATCTATTTACATGGACGGAGAACTAATTCATTTCGAGACAATTACAGGATCTCCTTTTGATTTGTACACACTATTAGCAAACAATGCGCCATCAGCAAACACAGTATATCTGCACCGGGGAGTGCCGGCAACTATGGTATGCAGTGCGGAGGAGGCTCATCTGTAATCTTCAAAGCCGAGGCCTTTTCCCTTCCGACAACCCACTGACAGCCATCACTGCTGCATCATTAACACGTGCAGCCGATCTGGGGTCACTCTGGCTGCTTTGTGATTAGAAAAACAACAATCCATCAAAAAGGAACCGAATGGAAATGAAGCCTTGCACAACGACTGCATATCCTGGACATACGAATTCCAAAGAGGCACGGAGGAAAACGGCCGTTTCTTTTTATCAATCTGTTCATTGAATCCAAAAGTTGGCAATCATTATGTAAAAGCGATGGTGAAGAAGAACTAGACCACGAGAGTGGGAAAAAAAGGGGGAGCGGGAGGGTGACTTTGAATTGCAAAACAACAAAGGCTTTAGAATACATTGGCAATCACACGGCGAGCGTAAGATAGCGCTTATTAGCGCCGCAGATCCCCTCGTTTGTAAACTGCAAATATAGTGACAGAATGTGGTAGCTTCCTGTTAAATAGTCGGTTTGCTGAACTGCAGAATCAAAACGCTTTGCTGTACTGAGAGCGGAGAATAAATCCATTCACGGTCATGCAGACACAGAAGCTGTCGCTTAACTCTCTCAAACAACCTCCTTTTCACACTATTCAAATTTCAGGAATTACTATCAATCAAAGTAAAAAATATGTAATGTCACAAAGGGGCGAATACTTTTTCTTTTTCTTTCGTTTGAGATTTTGTAAATTCTTTAAGGAAAGCTCTCCCCCGGTGTTTGATACAATTCAGAAACTGCTGTGTGGCACCTGCTTTTATAAAAGTCCAAGGTTTTATAATTTACCACTTAACTAACTCTGATAACAAGTACCTCATGGGGATGAGTGGTGGTTTTGCAACCACAGGGTGGCCGGTTCGTTCTGAGCAAGACACTTAACCCTAAATTGCTCCCCGGGCACTTTATTTGTCATAGTATGTACTTTGACAAATAAAGTTTCTTCTTCTTCTTCTTCTTAAGTGTGTGATGTAATCCTAGATTTTCAGCCAATGAAGGCAAATCGGGGCCCAATCCCGTTTTTGACATGCTATTCAATTCCGTTTATTTTATATAGCCCAAAATCACAAACACAAATTTGTCTCGGAGGGCTTTACAGTCTGTACACATAGACGTCCCTGTCCCGGGACCTCACATCGGATCAGGAAAAACTCCCTAAATAAAGATAGTGGGCGTCTGTGGCTCAGTGGTTAGCATGACCGTCTTTCAATCAGAGGGTCGGTGGTTCAAGCCCTGGCTCCGCTCCTCCTTGTCGATGCGTTCTTGAGCAAGACACTTAAAC